>JAZHEH010003311.1:0-118648 GCA_036589455.1 Ateles fusciceps
AGCAATACGTAACGAACCAATACACAACACATTACCATTGCTCATCATTCTCAGCAAACTTACACAAGAACAGAGAACTTAAACCCCACATGTTCTCACTCATAAGTGGATGTTGTAACAATGAGCTACACAGGGACACAGGGAGGGGAACTTCACACACTGGGGGTCTGTTGAGGGGTGGGGTGCTAGGGGAGTGATAGCAGGTGGTGGGAGGATTGGGTAGGGATAACATTAGGAGAAATACCTGAAGTAGGTGATGGGGGATGCGGGCAGGAGGATGATTACTGCATGTAATACATATGTATCAATCTTGCGAGATTCTACATATACCCCAGAACTTAAAGTAAAATTTTAAAAATTAAGAAATAAAAATAAAAAGATAAAGCAAAACAAAAAACAAACAAACAAACAAAAGAATTCAAGAAAGATAAAAAAAACTGTGACACATATACACCATGGAATGCTATGCAGCCATAAAAAAGAATGATGTTATGTTCTTAGCAAACATATGGATGAAGCCTGTAAGACATCATTCTCAGCAAACTAACACAAGAATAGAAAATCAAATACTGCATATTCCTTACTCATAAGTGGGAGTTGAACAATGAGAACCCATGGACACAGGGAGTGGAGCATCACACACCGTGGCCTGTCAGGGGTGAAGGACAAGGGGAGGGGAGAGAATTAATACAAATACCTAATGCATGCAGGGCTTAAAATCTAAGATGCCAGGTTTATGTGTGCAGCAAAACCACCATGGCACATGTATACCTATGTAATAAAACCTGCACGTTCTGCACATGTATTGCAGTACTTTAAAAAAAATTCCTAGACACATACAGCCTGTCAATATTGAACCAGGAAGAAATACTTAACTTCAACAGTCTCAATAACAAGTTATAAGATGGAAGACATTCTAAAAATGTCCCCTAGCAAACAAAGACCAGAACTCTATGGCTTTACTGCCTGAAATAAATTATACCAAGCATTTAAAGAAATACTAGTAATCTTTACATACTCAAAATGTTCTGAAACACATAGGAATACTTCCATGCTACACACTGCAAGGCCAGCATAACCCCCTAATACCCAAAGTAGACAATGATTCTACTTAGAAAAGACTACAGGCCCGTATTACTGACTGAATACTAATGGAAAAATCTTCAACAAAATACTAGCAAAACAAATACAACAATATATTAAGGTGATCATTTGTCAGGACCCAGTGGGATTTATCTTACTGACTAAAAGCATGGTTCAAACATAAGCAAAATAATCAATATGATACATCATGTTAAGAAAATGAAGAACAAAAAACTATATAATCATTTCGATTGAGGCTGAAAAGGCATTTGATAAAATTCAAAATCTCTTCATAATTTAAAAACCTTTGGAAAAAATATGTAAGAAAAATATACATCAGGATAATAAAAACCATATACCACAACTCACATCTAGTATGATGAAATTAATGGGAACAAATTGAAAGTCTTTCTCTAAGGATCAGAACATAACAAACTTGCACATTTTCACCCACTTGTTATTCACCATAGTACTGGAAGGTACTGCCTGAAAAATCAGACAACAGAAAGGTATAAATGGCAACCACAACGGAAAAGAAGAAGTCAAAGTACCTTGTTTGCAGATGATATAACCTTATATTTGAAAAAACCTAAAGACCCACAAGAAAACTATTAGAACTGAAACAATTTCAGTAAAGTCACAGGATGTAAAATTAACATTAAAATATAGTAGCATTTCTATATGCCAACAGTGAACAATGTGACAAAGAAATAAAAGAGTAAACCCTACAAGCCAGAAGACAGTGGGGGCCAAATATAACATCAAAAGAAAAGAAATTTTCAATAAAGAATTTCATATCCATCCAAACTCTAAGATTCATAAGTGAAAGAGAAATAAAATCCTTTACAGACAAACAACTGCTGAGAGATTTTGTCACCATTAGGCCTCCTTACAAGAGCACCTCAAGGAAGCACCAAACATGGAAAGGAACAACCAGTACCAGTTCACTCCGCAGAAAAACATAGCAAAATGTGAAAGCCCATCAACACTGTGAAGAAACTGATCAACTAATGGGCAAAAACAACCAGATAGCATCAAAATGACAGGGATCAAGTCCACACATATACAATATTAACCTTAAATGTAAATGGGCTTAATGCCCCAATCAGAAAAGACACAGACTGGACTGGGCAAATTGGATAAAAAGTAAAGACCCATTGGTGTGCTGTATTTAGGAGATGTATCTCACTTGCAAAGACACACATAGGCTAGAAAATAAAGGGATGGAGGAATATTTACCAAGCAAAATGGAGAGCCAAAAAAAAAAGGGCTTGCAATCCTAGTCTCTGATAAAACAGACTTTAAACCAACAAGGATCAAAAGAGACAAAGAAGGGCATTACATAATGGTAAACAAATCAATGCAAAAAGAATAGCTAACAATCCTAAATATTTATGCACCCAATACAGGTTTAGGCTCCAATCATATGTCACAATAACTGAAACAATAGAAATACAAATATAATAGCAAATGCCAAACAGTGTTGTAGTGGGACACTGATCAAAATCTGGCTTTTTAACTCTATATAAGTGAATTCAGAGCTTCGTTGGAGCTCAGGGAAGAAGGAAGAAAATTGTTATTTTAAAACCAGAAATAACTGAGAAAACACTTAATTCAATTGGTTTATTGAACTCAAGTTGATTTTATTAAGTTTTTAGCCCCATGGTTATATGAGTACTTTAAGTTGAGTTATATAAAAATACAAATGCTTTCTACTTAGGAATCTAAGGTCTAACATTTCAGAAATTTAGATTGACGGCAAAACGGTTCAATTAAAAATAGTAGTAATTACTTTTGTTGCCTATCCTGTGTGCTGTCATACAGATTTTTCCCTTTGTGCTAACTTAGCAAAGTTATCATCAGCTCATGTTTTAGATAGACATTTTATATAGACTTCAGGATAAGGCCTCCAAATTAAGTCCTACTAGTACCCAGTTGTATAAAGAAAATATAACTTTGTTATTCCTTTCTATAAGTGGCCACATCTTTTTATTTGATATCTCAACTTTTCCCTCTGGTGAAGATAAAAGTCGAGAGAGTAACTGTGCCAATAATGGTTTCTGTAGCCTTTTCTCAGACGTGTTCCTTATTGTTTCACTCTGTCAATTTAAAGTTCAGCTTACTAGTTATATCGGTCTTCCCCTTACTCTTCACATAATCTTGTCTCAATATATGTGAGTAGCCTTATTTTTATTAGGTTTTCTTAATATTTTTATGCATTTATTTAAATTTACAGATAAATTTGTATGTATTTATTATGCTACAGCATGACATTTTAAGTATATATATGCTGTAGAATGGTTAAACTCCGGCGCAATCTTTAACAAATGCATCACCTCACATAGTCATCTTTTTTTTGTAGTGAGATCCCCGAACATCCAATTTTTGTGTGTTTTTAAGGAATACAACGTATCATCACAACTATAGTGACCATGCTGTACAGTAGATCTCTTGAACTTATTTCTTTTATCTAACTGTAGCTATGCATTTTTTGATGATCATCTCTCAAATTTCTCCCTCCCTGCTAACTACCCCTGACTTTGGTAACACCATTCTACTCTCTACTTCTGTGAGATCGACTTCTTTAGATTCCATATATGAATAAGACCATGTAGTATTTTTCTTTCTGCATTTGGCTATTTGATTTAAGATAATGCCCTCTGGTTCATCCACATTGTCGCTAAGACAGAATTGCCATCATCTTATGGCTGCATATATTCTATTGTGTAGTTTTTAATTTTATATTTTAGATTGCTCACTGTTAAAATATAGAAATGCTACTGATTTTTGTAAATTAATTTGTATCCTCCAACTTTACTGAAATTATCAGTCCTAATAGTTTTTTGTTGAGTCTTTAGGTTTTTTTTCAATAAAGACTATATCTTCTGCAAATAAGGAAAAAATGACTTCTTTCCTTTCAATTTGGATACCTTTCATTTTATTCCCTTGTCTGATTTTCCAGCTTGAACTTTCAATACTATGTTAAATAACAGTGGTGCAAGTGGGAATGCTTGTTGTTGGGTTTCAGATCTTACAGGAAAGGGTCTCGGTTTTCTCCTCATTCAGGGTAACATTAACTGTGGGTCTGTCATATATGCCTTTTATTACACTGAAGTATATTCCTTCTACACCAAGTTTTATTTTTCTTTTGAGCGTTTTTATAATAAAAAGGCCTTTGGTTTTATCAACGGTTTTTCAGCATAAACTAAAATGATCATATGGTTTTATCCTTCATTTGATATGATGTGTTACATTGATTTATTGCATATGTTGAACCATCCTGGCATCCTGCGAATAAATCCCTCTTGCTAGTGATAAGTAATCTAACTAATGATTTTTGAATTCCATTTGCTAGTATTTTGTTGAAGATTTTTGCATCAATATTCATCAGTGATATTGGCCTGTAATTTCCTTTATTTGGTGTGTCTCTCATTTTGTATCAGGGTAACACTGGCTTTATAGAATGAGTTTGGAAGTATTCTCTCCTTCTGTATTGGAATAGTTTGAGTAGAATTGGTATTTGTTCTTCTTTAAATGTTTGGTAGAATTCAGCAGTTAAGCCATTAGGTTCTGTGCTTCTCATTACTCAAAGAATTATTATGGCTTCAATTTTGTTACCTGTTATTGGTCTTTTTGGGTTTTTTTGATTTCTTTCTTGTTCAATCTATGTAGGTTGTATGTGTCTAAAAATTTTTTGATTTCTTTTAGGTTTTCAAATTTATTATCATATAGTTACAGTAGCCACCAATGATTTTTGAATTTCTCCAATATCTGCTGTAATGTCTCCTTTCTCATATCTGCTTTTATTTACTTGGATCTTCTCCTTTTTTTCTTTGTTAATCTGGCTAAAGATTTTTCAATGTTGTTTGCTTTTTTAAAAAACAAACTTTTGGTTTCATAGATGTTTTGTGTTTTTTATTTAATTTCATTTATTTCTGCTCTGATATTTGTTACTTTTTTTCTTTTAACTTTGCAGTTTCTTTACTCTTGCTTTTCTAGTTCTTTAAGATGTATCACTAAATTGCTAATTTTAAGTTTTTCCTTTTATGATGTTGCCACTTAGAGCTACAAATTTTCATCTTAGTACTGCTTTTGCTGTATCCCATAGTTTTTTGTATGTTTTGTTCCCATTATCATTTTCCTTAATATATTTTTAATTTTCTTCTAAATTCCTTAATTGACGTACTGGTAATTCAGGAGCATATTCTTTAATTTTTATGTATTTTCATAGTTTTTCATAATCACTCTTGTTATTAATTTTTAGCTTTTATTATGTTGTGGTCAGAGAATATGTTTAATATTATTTCAGTTTTATGAATGTTTTAAGACTTGTTTTATGACCTAACATATGGTCTATCCTTGAGAATGATTAACGTGTTGAGACAAAGAATGTTTATTTCATAGCCACTGCATGAAATATCTTTAAATATCTATTATATTCATTTGTTCTATAGTTCAAGTGAAGTCTGATATTTCTTTGTACATTTTATTGTCTGGAAGATCTGTCCAATGCTGAAAGCGAGACATTGAAGTCTCTAGTTATTATTATTATTATTGTCTCTAGCTATTATTGTATTGGACTTTATATCTCTCTCTAGCTCTAATAATATTTTGCTTGATTTTCACATATCTCAGTGTTGGTTGTTATCAGCGATAAGTCTGCAACTGGTGTGATTTCCACAGCAATTCCACTCTTGTCTTCCTAGAAAAAATAATTCAACTGAGAGATGGAGGCAACTTTTAAAGCAGAGGCAGAGCCTTATTGAAAGAAACAAAGTACATTTTGAAGATGGCCAAGAAGGGGACTTAGAGAGATCAAGTCCCATGCTGAGTCTGTGGCTTGGGATTTTCATAGCCTGGTTGGTTCCAGGTTTTTCTTTTCTCTTTCCCTTGATTCATCCCTCCCTTGGGCTGGGATGTATCTCTAACTGATGCATGGGCAGTGACCTGCCAGCACTTGGGAGGCAGAGGAAGGCCATATACCAAACTCTATCATTTGTCCCCTACTGTGCATATTTAAGCCTTATATCAGGAGAGAAACTGGTTTGCTGGCTCCAGATATCTCCTGTCCTTTGGGGGATGTACCTCCCTCTTAGTGCCAGCCGTGGCTGCTTACCATTTCAGAGAAACAGTTTTATGATTGCCTGACCATCATCTGAGGAGTGCCTACATTTCCGGAGCCCTCACTTATTATTCCAGAGAACAAGTTGTATAATTACCTGATTATCACCCAATAAGTGCCTGCCATTTTAGCAGAGCCCTCTCCTGCTCTGCTCTTATCTGTCTAACTACCTACTCTAACATTCTGCCTTCAAAAGTCTGAGACCCAATTCTTTGGGATAATGGGTGAAGGTCAGTCTTATGTAACTGCTTCTCTTTCTGACAGAGGGGCAGTGGTTGTCCCATGGGTCTCAGACTCTTGCTGGCTATCAGGGGAAGGGTGGCTCCATAGGCCAGCAAAATTGGTACCCCAACCAGGTTCAAGGAGTACAGGTAGGGTTTTGCTTCTGCTGTATTCCACGGATGGGCAGTTAAGGGTCCCCCTATAGAAGGCTGACCCTTGAGTACTGGAGAGGACAGTATCCTTTACTTATCCTTCACTGATGATCATCTGGAGCTTGACAGCCTAAATGCAAGAGAAGAAAAATTAGGTTATTAGATTGAGCAAAAAGTAATAGAATGACAAGATGGGTTAAGAAGGGAAAAGTCCAGAAAAACCATTTCCAGCTTTCTTTCTAATTTAACCAATGCTAGAGGGTTTCTCCCATTTATGGGATGCTTTATTTTTGAGTTGTCTGATGCTATCTTGCACTTTTCCTGATTGATTTACCCAGAAACATTTTTCATCTAGGGTTAAACAAATTCTTCCCTATACTGCCATTAACATATCTAGCTCTTGGCATTTCTGGAGGATGGTTGTGAAAGAGTCAATTTTTTCTTGCATGGCTGCTAAGGTTTTAGCCATGGAATCAACACTGTTGGCTATTTCTGTTGAGAGTTGGCTATAGGTTAAGGAGGCTTCTGTGACTCCAGTGATTCCTGTTTCTGTACTGGGTGTGATGTTGAGTTCCACAAGAAGGGGGATTAATTGGATAGCCCTCCTCACTTTGAGCAAGATGGAATGCCCATAGGTTGATAGTGGAAGGGAGAGATTGCCAGGAGCTATGAAGATGTTCAGGGATACATAGCATATGGTACAAGTTCCAGTTCAGTCAGTGAGGCGGCATTGGTGAACTGAATGACCATCGATATGGGGAAGACTTCTCAGGTTTTAAGACAAATAGAGATGTCAAAATCAAATAAGGTTGTGAAGATAGGTATATAGAAAATCCTGAGGCTGCTGACATGTTCAGATAGCTAGTGGATATAGTAATGCTAGCCAAGATGTGGGTGCATGAGTTGTGGCTTTGATTAGCTGATTTGTTTCTATTCTCCCAAAAAAGAGAATTTTAAGTTTGTTCCAATAGAACCCATTCTTCTGTAGCACTAAGATTGGCAATTTGCATATATGGTGTAACCAGTAGGCTGGAACCAGAAATTTTGAGTACTGCATGTGTTTAGGCATTCCTGGCAAAACCGAGTGGATTTATCTTGCAATGTCCCTTGAGGAAAGGTAATATTTGGAGGTTTGGTAAATCTCGGTTGATGTTGGACATGGCTGCGGGCTATGTTTGGTAGATCTGTTGGCTGCCGACTGTGGTAATAGTGACATTATAGACTGTACTAAAATAGCACTTACATCCATTCCATTCTCCCTTTTGACTATAACACAAATACGCACTGTCTGCACTAAGGTGATATTAGTAAAGTGGAGTTCAAAAATGGGAGACTTCTCACAGGTATCTGGGGGAACTTCCTTTACTTTTGTAAGAAGGCTATTTGAGGACCTGATTATTCCTTTTAGATTATGATGCCATTGATAGAAAACGAGTAATTCTGCCTCTGCACTCATCCACTCTCTGGCCACACAGGATAAGTTATCTCTGGTGTTTTAGCAGAAGAGCCAGTACATAACCAGCAGTTGTTGGAGTAAGGAAATTCTGTGCTTTGAGCAACTGTTGTGCTTTTTCAATTAAGGAAAATCAAGGTGGTAGTGTGCTACTAGTAAAGAGGTAAGAATGAGAATGAGCAGGAGTGGGCCCACTCTGCCATAATAAGATTGTGATAAGGAGAAATTAGCAACAAATCAAGCTGTAAAGGGAATTGCCTGAAAGTAAGTTAAGGTGAAGAAAAGTTAGCAACAGAGTAGTTTCTGTTGGGACTTTGGGGGGCATACAGTTTAGGGTTAAAATAAGGTGAATAAGTAATGATATTGCAAACGGTATTCCTAATATTAGGATTACATTACTTTGAGGTGAAAGGATTTGTGAAGGCATTTGTTATCTTTCCATCTAAAGAGGATTTTCAGATCCACCAGTGGCTCACAGTGTAGTCTGGAGCTGAAGTCATTGGATTCAGTTCCAGTGTTTTAGGGCCTTTCCAAGGCTTCATTCTGGTGTAGTGTATCCAACTGTGAGGATAGAAACCGGAACAGTAAGGGGTCTCTCTGTCTGGAGTTGAGTTGGGAATTTGGATTTCATTCTTCCAAACTTTAATGAGAACCAGTGAGTCTGGAGGATATAGAGATGGATTTTTTTTCTTCCAACTTTGGGTTGGTTTGTAATTCATATTTCTGGAGGGCTTGTTGGAAGTCTGCCAAAGAAGACACATACTAGTTGATTTTAGCAGTTCCTTCATCTAGGAGTAAGTCAGGAATACAGGAATGGCCTATGATATAAGGCCTTGAAGGGGCTTAATTGCAAAGGGGTCTTAAAGGCAACATGGAATCTGAAGGAGGGGGGTAAAGGTAAGAGGTCTACCCATGTCTGTGCTGTTTCCTGACAGAGTGTATTGAGGATGTGTTTGAGAGTTTAGCTACTTCTTTCCATGTTTCCTGAAGATGGCAGTCTCCAGGCAGAGCGAAGGTACCCTTTTATGCCTAGGCAGTACTAACCTGCTGATTCACTTGGGAAATTAAGGATGGACCATTGTCTATTTGCAGTGACCTAGGAAGACCGAATGCGGGAATGAGATTCCTCAGGGAGGAATTAGCTCCCTCTTGTGCTCTTTTCAGCCCTTGTGGGGTAGGCCTCTACCCATCCTGTGAAGGTGTCTACACAAACCAAGAGGTACTTATGCCTGCGGCATGTAGGGGAGCTGAGAATAGTTCATTGCCAATCATCCCCAGGGTGTGTACCTCTCCTTTGTGTTGGACTTATTAATGGAGAGGGCTTCTCTTTGGGGATTATTTATGATTCACAAGGTGGAAGTTTGACAAACCTGTTCAATGCTTTGTTTATTCCCCCTTTCACTGAATGTAGTTTGGATTTGTGTTCTAACCAACTATCATGTCAAATTGTAGTCCCCAGTGTTGGAAGTGAGGCCTGGTCATAGGTGGTTGAATCATGGGATTCATGTAGAATTATGAGACAATTAAGTCTCCTTTCTTTATAATTACCCAGTCTCAGGCATTTCTTCACAGCAACGCAAGAATGGAATAATACACCACTAAACCTTATTTACAAATTTCCCCTCTATTGTCCTTTTCAAAGTGGCAGGAGTTGTGTGAACTTGTGATGACCTTCTACCCTTGGGAGGCCCTTGGTGAAGTTGCCCCCATTTGTATTATTTATCTGATTTCTTTTTGATACCTACCCTTGGGTGGCCCAATTTATTTCATTCCTCAAGTGTATTCTGGAGAGGAGATGTATCAGTGTGGAGCAAAGGGATCAAGGCCCCAGGGTAAGTATCCTTTGAGACAGCTACCTCTTTGTTTGGAGTTGGTCAACTTATTTTGTTGTGCAGTTTTATTGGAGCCCCTCGCTCTCCTCACAGGGCACCACTGCCACACCTCCTCCGGACAAGTGAACAATCTCTAGTCAGTCTTAAGATTTGGACTTGTACTGCCCTGAAAAATGTGATGAGTTTGGCTAGTTGTGCTGAGGTCCCCATCAGACAGAGCTTTTATCTCTATGACTGGGTAAGGGACACTATACAAAGTACTTATGTCTAGCTCTATTCCAGACAAACTTCTCCCATCTGAAAATCATATTTTGTCTGGATTGTCCAGGTGCTGATTCTCTAGTCCTCCAACTGGCATAAATTTGGTGAAATATTTCACAGCATAGATATGCAGGTTATTGTTTCCTGGTAGTGGGAGTAAGGTGGCTTAGTTGAGATAGTGGAGCATTCACTAACTTGTCCCTGTGGGGTTTTTCTAGTAACAAGACCTGATACTTCAGTAGTTTGTTGTCAGTGAACCATTGTGACCCTTTTATGTTGAATAAAGGGCCTGCTTGGTGAGATAGCAGAGTGTGGATTAACTGTCCCATGGTGATTTTGTTAGGGCCTCCTCATATAGAAGGCTTGCTTCATCGCTATATTCAGGGCAGTGCAGTCCACCCTTGTGCAACTAGGTCTAGGTTCCTTGAAAAGTAACCTACCAGAAATTAGGGATTAGCCCAGTGGGTCTGAATTAAGATCTTCCCAAATTACAACTCTGTTCAGTGACAAAGAGCTGAAATGGTTAGGTTAATATGGGTGGCCCAAGGCCTGGGATTTGTGAGAGCAGTTTTTTTAAATTATTATACTTTAATTTCTGGGATATATGTGCAGACATGCATATTTGTTATATAGGTATAAATGTGTGCCATGGTGGTTTGTGCATCCATCAACCCATCATCTACATTAATATTATCCTAATGCATCTGTCCCCTAGCACTCCAACCCCTGCTATCCCTCCCGTTGCCCTCCACCCCCTGCTATCCCTCCCATTGCCCTCCACCCCCTGACAGGCCCTGATGTGTGTTGTTCCCCTCCCTGTGTCCATATGTTCTACTTGTTCAACTCCTACTTATAAATGAGACATGCAGTGTTTGGTTTTTGTTCTTGTGTCAAGTTCTTGCTGAGATGGTTCAGCTTCGTCCATGCCCTGCAAAGACACAAACTCATCCTTTTATGGCTGCATAGTATCACATGGTGATATACTCCCCATTTCTTTATTCAGTGTCTTATTTGATGGGCATTTGGATTGGTTCCATGTCTTTGCTATTGTGAACATTGTTGCAGTAAACATACATGAGCATGTGTCCCTTATAATAGAATGATTTATACTCCTTTTGGGTGTACATCCAAGTAATGAGACTTGTGGGTAAAATAGTACTTCTGGTTCTAGATCATTAGAAATTGTTACACCGTCTTCGGGCAATGATCGAACTAATTATACTCCACCAACAGTGTAAAAGCATTACCAGTTTCCACATGCTCTCCAGCATATGTTGTCTTCTAACTTTTTTCGTAGATCGCTATTCTGACTGGCATCAGATGGGTATCTCATTGTGGTTTGATTTGCATTTCTTCTAATGGCCAGTAATTATGAGCTTTTTTCATATGTTTGTGTGGAAGTGCATAAATGCTCTATTCGAGAAGTGTATGTATTGGTGATCATGTTGCCCACTTTTTGGTGGAGTTTTTTTTTCCTTGTAAATTTGTTGAAGTTCTGTGTAGATCTCTGGGTGCTAGCCTTGCCAGATGGAGAGGTGTAGGAAATTTTGTCCTGTTCTTAGTAGGTACCTGTTGTAGATCTGTCATGATAGTTTCTCTTAGCATTGCAGAAGCTCTTAGTTTAATGTAGATCCCATTTGTCAATTTTGACTTTTGATGCCATTGCTTTTCTGGTGTTTTAGTCATGAACTCTCTTGCCCACACCTATGTCCTGAATGGTATTGCCTAGGTTTCCTTCTCAGGGTTTTTCTGGTTTTAGGTCTTCATTTAAATCTTTAATCCATCTGGAGTTAATTTTTTGTATAAATATAAGAAAGGGATCCAGTTTCAGCTTTCTGCATATGCCTAGCCAGTTTTACCAACACCATTTACTAAATACGAAATCCTTTCCTATTTCTTGTTTTTGTAGATTTGTCAAATATCAGATGGTTGTAGATGTGTGGTGTTTTTTGAGGCCTCTGTTCTGATCCATTGGTCTATATATTGTTTTTTTGGTACCAGTACCATGCTCTTGATTACTGTAGCCTTGTAGTATAGTTTGAAGTCAGGTAGCATGATGCCTCCAGCTTTGTTGTTTTTTTGTTTTGTTTGCTTAGAATTTTCTTGGCTATGTGGAGCTCCTTTTTGGTTCCATATAAAGTTTTAAGCTGTTTATTCCAATTCTGTGAAGAAAGTGGATGGTAGCTTGATAGGGATAACATCGAATCTAATTTACTTTGGACCTGTGGCCATTTTCATGATCTTGATTCTTCCTTACCATGAGCATGAAATGTTTTTCCATTTGTTTATCTTCTCTTATTTTTCTTGAGCAGTGGTTTGATAGTTTTTCTCTGAAGAGGTCCTTCACACCCTTTGTAAGTTGTATTCCTAGGTATTTTATTCTCTTTGTAGCAATTGTGAATAAGAGTCCACTCATGATTTGGTTGCTTTGTCTATTGTTGGAATATAGGAATGCTTGTGATTTTTGCAGATTTATTTTGTATCCTGGAGACTTTGCTGAAGTTGTTTATCAGGTTAAGAAATTTTGGACTGAGACAATGGGGTCTTCTAAATATACAATTACGTCATCTGCAAGTAGAGACAATTTGACTTCCTCTTTTTCCTAACTGAATACCCTTTATTTCTTTCTCTTGCCTGATTGCCCTTGTCAGAATTTTCAATACTATGTTGAATAGCAGTTGTGAGAGAGAGGGCATCCTTGTCTTGTGCCAGTTTTCAAAGGGAATGTTCCAGTTTTTGCCTATTCATTATAATATTGGCTGTGGGTTTGTTATAAATAGCTTTTATTATTTTGAGATATGTTCCATCAAGTACGTAATTTTAGCATGAAAGCCTGTTGAATTTTGTCAAAGACCTTCTCTGAATCTATTGAGATGATAATGTGGATTTTGTCTTTGGTTCTGTTTTATGTGATGGATTATGTTTATTGATTTGCATATGTAGAACAAGATTCGCATCTCGGAGAATAAAGCTGCCTTGATTGTGATGGCCAAGCTTTTGGATGTGCTGCTGGATTTGGTATGCAGTATTTTATTAAGGATGTTTGTGTTGATGTTCATCAGGGATATTGGCCTGAAATTTTCTTTTTTAGTTACGTCTCTCCCAGGTTTTGGTATTAGGATAATGTTGACCTCATAAAATGAGTTAGAGGACATTACGTCTTTTCTATTGTTTGGAATAGTTTCAGAAGGAATGGTACTAGTTTCTCATTGTACTTCTGGTAGAATTTGGCTGTAAAACATTCTGGTCCTGGACTTTTTTGGTTGGTAGGCTATTATTGGCTGCCTCAATTCTCAGACCTTGTTATTGGTATATTTAGGGATTCAACTTCTTCCTGGTTTAGTCTTGGGAGGGTGTAAGTGTCCAGAAATTTATCCATTTTTTCTAGATTTTCTAGTTTATTTGTGTAGAGGTGTTTTAGTATTCTCTGATGGTAGTTTTTATTTCTGTGGGGATCAGTGGTGATATCCGATTTGTCATTTTTTATTGCATCTATTTGATTCTTCTCTCTTTCTTCTTTATTAGTCTGGCTTTGGTGTATCTATTTTGTTGATCTTTCGAAAAACTAGCTTCTGGTTTCATTAATTTTTTAAGAGCTTTTTGTGTGTCTATCTCCTTCAGTTCTGCTCTGATCTTAGTTATTTATTGTCATCTGCTAGCTTTTGAATTTGTTTACTCTTGCTTCTCAAGTTCTTTTAATTGTGACATTAGGGTGTCAATTTTAGATCTTTTGCTTCTTTGGAGCATTTAGTGCTATAAATTTCCCTTTTCATGCTACTTTTAATGTGTGCCTGAGATTCTGGTACTTTGTGTCTTCACTCTCATTGGTTTCAAAGAACATTCTTTATTTCTGTTTTCATTTTGTTCTTTATCCAGTAGTCATTCAGGGGTAGGTTGTTCAGTTTCCATGTAGCTGTGCAGTTTTGAGTGAGTCTTCTGAATGCTGAGTTCTAATTTGATCTGCTTGATTCAGAGCTGAGTTCAAGTCCTAGATATCCTTGTTAATTTTATGTCTCATTGATCTGTCTAATATTGACAGTGGGGTGTTAATGTCTCTGATTATTATTGTTGGGAGTCTAAGTGTCTTTGTAGGTCTCTAAGAACTTGCTTTATGAATCTGGGTGATCCTGTTTTTGGGTGCATATATATTTAGGATAGTTAGCTCTTTTTGCTGCATTGATCCCTTTACCATTATGTAATTTCCTTCTTTGTCTCTTTTGATCTTTGTTGGTTTAAAGTCTATTTTTTATCACAGACTAGGATTGCAAACCCTGTTTTTTTTTTCTTTCCATTTCCTTGGTAAATATTTCTCCATCTTTTTATTTTGAACCTATGTGTGTCTTTGCACGTGAGATGGGTCTCCTGAGTACAGCACATCAATGGGTCTTGACTTTATTCAATTTGCCAGCCTGTTTTTCCAAATTGAGGCATTTGGCCTGTTTACATTTAGGTTAATATTGCTATGTGTGAATTTGATCCTGCCATTATGATACTAGCAGGTTATTTTATCCATTAGTTGATGCAGTTTCTTCATAGCATCGATAGTCTTGCAATTTGGCATGTTTTTGTAGTGGCTAGTACCAGTTGTTCTTTTCCATGTTTAGTGCTTCCTTCAGGCAGCTCTTGTAAGGCAGGCCTGGTGGTGACAACATCTCTCAGCATTTGCTTTTCTGTAAAGGATTTTATTTCTTCTTCACTTATGAATCTTAGTTTGGCTGGATATGAAATTTTGGGGCTTAAAAATCTTTTCTATAAGAATTTTGAATGTTGGCCTCCACTCTCTTTGGGCTTTCAGGGTTTCTGTCAAGAGATCCACTGTTAGTCTAATGGGCTTTCCTTTGTGGGTAACCTATAGTTTCTTCTCCGGCTGCCCTTAGCATTTTTTCCTTCATTTCGGACCTTCATGAATCTGATTATTATTTGTCTGGGGTTGCTTTTCTCAAGGAGTATCTTTGTGGTGTTCTCTGTATTTCCTGAATTTGAATGTTGGCCTGCCTTGCTAGGTTGAGGAAGTTCTCCTGGATAATATCCTGAAGTGTTTTCCAACTTGCTTTCATACTCCCTGTCACTTTAGGTACACCAATCAAATGTAGATTTGGTCTTTTCATGTAATCCCATATTTCTTGGAGGCTTTGTTCATTTCTTTTCACTCTTTTTCTCTAATCTTCTCTTCTTGCATTATTTCATTGAGTTGATCTTCAATCTCTGATATCCTTTCTTTCACTTGATCAATTCAGCTATTGATACTTGTGTATACTTCAAGAAGTTCTTGTGCTGTGTTTTTCAGGCTCCACCAGGTTGTTTATGTTCTCCTCTAAATGGGTTATTTTAGTTAGCAATTCATCTAACCTTTTTTAAGGTTCATAGCTTCCTTATATTGGTTTAGAACATGCTCCTTTAGCTTGGAGGAGTTTGTTATTACCCACCTTCTGAAGTCTGCTCTCTGTCAATTTATCAAACTCATTCCCCCATTCAGTTTGTTCCTTTGCTTGTGAGGAGTTTTGGTCCCTTGGAGGAGAAGAGGCATCCTGGTTTTTGGAATTTTCAGCATATTTGCACTGGTCTCTTCCCATCTTCATGGATTTATCTACCTTTCCTCTGTGAAGTTGGTGACCTTTGGATGAGGTCTCTGAGTGGGATGTCCCTTTTGTTGATGTTGAAACCATTCCTTTCTTTTTGTTATTTTTTCTTCCAATGTTCAGGTACCTCTGATGCAGGTCTGCTGGAGTTTGCTGGACGGTCCACTCCAGACTCTGTTTGCCTGGGTATTACTGGCAGGGGCTGCATAACAGCAAAGATTGCTCCTTTCTCTTCCCCTGGTAGCTTTATCCCAGAGGGGTACCTGCCAGATGCCAGCCAGAGCTCTCCCATATGAGGTGTCTGTCGGCTGCTACTGGGAGGTGTCTCCCAGTCAGGATACATGGGGGTCAGGGATCCACTTGAGGAGGCAGTCTGTTCCTTATGAGAGCTTGAACACTGTGTTCAGAGATTCACTGCTTTCCTTAGAGCTGCCAAGCAAGGGAGTTTAAGTCTGCTGAAGCTATGCCCACAATCACCCCTTTTCCCAGGTGCTTTGTCCCAGTAAGCGGGGGGCTTTGTTTGTAAGTCCCTGATGGGCTGCTGCCATTTTTAGAGATGCCCTGCCCAGTGAGGAGGGAATCTAAAAGAGACAGTCTGCCTGCAGTGGCCTTAATGAGCTGTAGTTGGCTCCACTCAGTTTGAACTTCCTGTGGCTTTGTTTACACAGTGTGGTTAAAACTGCCTACTTGAGCCTCAGCAGTGGTGGATGCCCGTCCACTCACAGAGCTCACGTATTTCAAGGTTGAGCTCAGAGTGCTATGCTTGTTGTGAGGATTTCAAGCCAGTGGATCTTAGCTTCCTGGCCTTCAGGGGGAGTAGGACCCGTTGAGCCAGAATACTTGGCTCCCTAGTTTCAGCCCCCTTTCCAGAAGAGTGAACGTTTCTGTTCTGCTGGCATTCCAGGTGCCATGGGCATATAAAAAAATCTGCTGCAACTAGCTCAGTGTCTGCCCAAATGGCCACCTAGTTTTGTGCTGGAAACCCAGGGCCATGGTGGTGGTGTAGGTGCCATAGGGAATCTCCTCCTCTGCGAGTTTTGAAGACTGTGGAAAACTGCAGGTATCTGGACCAGAGTGCAGGCTACAACCCTAATGGCTCCCCTTGGCCAGAAGAGGGAGTTTCCCAATCCCTTGCGCTTCCCGGGTGTGGTGATACTCCCCCACTTCAGCTCACCTTCCTTGGGCTGCACCCACTGTCGAACAGGTCCCAATGAGATGAACCAGGTACTTCAATTGGAAATGCAAAAATCACCTGCCCTTTGTGTCAATCTTGCTGGGAGCTGCACACCAGAGCTGTTCCTATTTGCCCATCTTTCCAGCCTAATTCAAGAGAGCAGTTTTTAGCTGCCTAATGGCTTGCCCCTGATATTTTCCCAGAAAAGTGAGTTCCTATCAGTTCTTTTTTAAGAGTCTGATATAAGGACTTAACAATCCTATCATACCCCAGTATCCAAAGTCTGAAATACCCTGTGATTCCCAGAAAGGCCCTAAGTTGCTCTTGGGTTGTTGGGGTAGGGTATTTTAAGGATGACCTATATTCATTCTGGGGGAGACCTAGGATCTCCACGGGTCAGGAATATCCTCAAGCATCGGTCCTCCTGTCATAGTAGTTGTGACTTGGACACTTGGACACTTCGTACCCTCTGCCTGGAAATAAATTTAGTGTTTGGACTAGATGTTGAATTCCCAGCTCGTTCATAGTGAAGCAGATACCTAGGTCGGTTATGTAATGTAGGAGAAAGACAGTCTAGGCCACAAGGCCTACAATTCTTAGATGAGTCCTAGTACTGAACTAGGCCCAGAGACAGTAGACTGAGACATCAGCTGGGGCAACTAACACAGTGCTAGAATCACCCCCTCCCCCTAAAACTAGGCTGAAAATCATGGCTCCAGAGACCCCTTTCTTCCACTTGGGAAGAGGAGAGAAAAGAGTGGTGAGGAGTTTGTCTTGCATCTTGGATGCCAGCTAAGGCAAAGGATGATAGAGCACTTGACAAAGTTGTAAGTCCCCATTCCAGGCCCTAGCTCCTAGAATACGTTTATAGACCTGCCCTATGGCCAACTTCATACTTTATTCTCAAGATTGGATAGCATTTTGAGATCTTTTGTGATACTGTAAAAATTTTAGAATCATTTTTTTAAATTTGTAAAAAATGTCATCTGTATTTTGATAAGGATTGAATTGAATCTATAGATTTCTTTCAGTAGTATTGATATTTTAACAATATTAATTATTTCAAACCATGAACACAAATGTCTTTTCATTTCTTTGTATAATCTTCAATTTCTTTCATCAGTGTTTTATACTTTTCAGTGTTAGAGATATTTTACCTCCTTGGTTGAAGTTATTCCTAAAAAGTTTATTTTTTGTAGATATTGAATATGGGATTGTTCTATTATTTTCTTTTTCAATTAGTTTGTCATTAATGTATAGGCATACTACTGAGTTTTCTATGTGAGTTTACTGAATTCATTTACTTTATTGAATTTGTTTATTAGTGCTAATTCTAACAGTATTTTGGTGGAGTCTTCAAGTTTTCTATGTATAAGATTGTGTCATCCCCCAAACAGGGATTATTTTACTTATTTATTTTTAATTTGGATTCCTTTTTTATATATAAGCTTTTAACTTTTCCCCGCTTAGAATGATCTTAGCTGTGGCTTTGTTATAAATAGTCTTTACTCTGTTGATATACTTTTTTCCCCTAATTTGTTGAAAGTTTTTACCATGATGAAATGTCGGATTTTGTCAAATTATTTTTATGTATCTATTAGAGATGATCATATGGCTGTTGTCTCTCATCCTGTTGATGTAATGTATCATATTGATTGGTTTGCATAGGTTCAAACATCCTTGCATCCCCTGAGATAAACCACACTTGATTATAGTAAATAATTTATTTTATGTGCTGTTGAATTTGATTTACTAATATTTTTGTTGAGAATTTCTGAATCTATGTTCATCAGGAATATTAGCCTATAGTTTTCTTTTTTGTTGTGTTCTCGTCTGGTTTTGGTATGACGGTAAAGTGGCCTCATAGGTTGAGTTTAGATGTACTCTTTTCACTTAATTTTTTTAAAAAGTTTGAGGTTTGAGTAGTGCTAGTGTTCTTTAAATGTTTGGTGGAACTCAGCTTTGAGTTAGAGACCCTGAGCTATTCTTTGACAGAAGATTTTTATTACAACTTCAATCTAATTATTCAATATTGGTTCATTTAGGTTTTCTGTTTCTTCATGGTTCAATCTTAATAGGTTGTATGTGTCCAGGAATTTATTTCTTCTAGGGTTGCCAATTTTGTTGGAGTGTAGCTTGTCCATAACAATCTCTAATAATTGTTTGCATTTGTGAAGTCTCAGTTTTCATGTCTCTTCTTTCTGATTTTATTTATTTAGGTTTTCTCTCTTTTCTTTTAGTCTAGCTAGAGTTGTTGATTTTGTTTATCCAAAAAAAAAAAAACCACAACTGTTTGTTTTAGCTGATCATGTTTTTCTTTCTTTTTTTAAATTATACTTTAAGTTCTGGGGTACATGTGCAAGATCGTGCATGTTTATTAGATAAGTATAAACGTGTCCTGGTGGTGGTTTGCTGCATCCATCGCCCTGTCATCTACGTTAGGTATTTCTCCTAATGCTATCCCTCCCCAATCCCCCCCACCCCCTACTATCCCCCTCCTAGCCCGCCACCCCCTAGGCCCTGGTGTGTGATATTCCCCTCCCTGTGTCCATGTGTTTTCATTGTTCAACACCCACTTATGAATGAGAACATGCAGTGTTTGGTTTTCTTGGTTGTGTCAGTTTGCTGAGAATGATGGTTTCCAAGTTTCATCCATGTCCCTGCAAAGGACACGAAATCATCCTTTTTTATGGCTGCATAGTATTCCATGACGTACATGTGCCACATTTTCTTTACCCAGTCTATTGTTAATGGGCATTTGGGTTAGTTCCAAGCCTTTGCTCTTGTGAACAGAGCTGCAATAAGTACACGTGTGCGTGTGTCTTTATAATAGAATAATTTATAATCCTTTGGGTATATACCCAGTAATGGGATTGCTGGGTCAAATAATATTTCTATTTCTAGATCCTTGAGGAATCACCACTCAGTCTTCCACAATGGTTAAATTAATTTACACTCCCACCAACCATATGCATTTTTTTACTTTTGATTTTATTTATTTCTGCTCTGATTCTTATTATTAGTTTCTTTCTACAAATTTTGGGATTGTTTGCTCTTTCATTTCTGATTCCTTGAGGTACATCTTTAAGTTTTTTATTTAAACTCTTTATACTTTTTTGATGTAAGCATTTATTGGTATAAACATCATTATTAGTACTGCTTTTGCTGCATCCTACAGATTTTGGTATGTGGCATTCCATTTTCATTTGTTTCAAGAAATTTTTAAATTTTATTTTTAATGTCTTCATTGACTCATTGGTCTACTAGGAGCATGGTGTTTAATTTCCACGTGTCTGTGTAATTTCCTAGGTTTCTCTTGTTATTGATTTCTAGTTTGTTCCAGTGTGGGCAGAGGCGATATTTGATATAACTTACATTTTTAGAAGTTTTAAAAACTTGTTTTAAGGCATAAGATATAATTTATTCTGGAAAATATTCCATGTGCTGATGAAAAGAGTTTCTATTCTGCAGCAGTTGGGTGATATGGTCTGTGAAATACTTGATAGGCCTATTAGATCTTATGTGTAGTGTAATTCCCTGTTGCTTTTTTGATTTTCTGTCAAGATGATCTGTTCATCACCAAGAGTAGGTGGTTAAAGTCCTCTACTATTATTATAAAGCAGTCTTCTCTCTCCCTCCAGATATATTAATGCTTGCTTTATACTGTTGGAAGCTCTGGGATTGGATGCATAGATATTTATAAGTGGGTATACCCTCCTTCTGAATTGACACTTTTATTATTATATAGTAACTTTATTTAAAAAAATGGTCTTTGATTTGCAGTCTATGGTATTGATAGCAATATAATTATGGCTACTCCTGATTTTTTTTTTTTTTTTTTTTTGCTTTTTATTTCAATGCAATGCCTTTTCCCATGCCTTAAGCCTGTGTGTGTCTTCATAAGGTAAAGTGGGTTCTTTAAAGAAGCATATAGTTGTAAATTTGTTTAAGTTCTTTGTAGACTCTGGATATTAGCCCTTTGTCAGATGGATAAATGACAAAATTTTTCTCCCATTCTGTAGGCTGCCTATTCACGCTGATGATAGTTTCTTTTGCTTTTCAGAAGCTTTTTAGTTTAATTAGATCCCTTTGTCAATTTTGCCTTTTGTTCCCATTGCTTTTGGTGTTTTAGTCATGAAGTCTTACCCATACCTATGTCCTGAATGGTATTGCCTAGGTTTTCTTCTAGGGTTTTTTTTTCTTCTAGGTTTTAGGTCTTATGTTTAAGTCTTTAATCCATCTTGAGTTAATTTCTGTATAAGGTGTCAGGAAGGGGTCCAGTTTCAGTTTTCTGTATATGGCTAGCCAGTTTTCCCAACACCATTTACTAAACAGGAAATTATTTTCCCATTGCTTATTTTTGTCAGATTTGTCAAAGATCAGATGGTTGTAGATGTGTAGTGTTATTTCTGAGGCCTCTGTTCTGTTCCATTGGTTGATATATCTGTTTTGATACCAATACCATGCTGTTTCAGTTACAGTAGCTTTGTAGTATAGTTTGAAGTCAGGTAGCATCATGCCTCCAGCTTTGTTCTTTTGCTTAGGATTGTCTTGGCTGTACAAACTCTTTTTTGGTTCCATATAAAATTTAAAGTAGTTTTTCCTAATTCTGCAAAGAAAGTGAATGGTAACTTAATAGGGTTAACATTGAATCTACAAATTACTTTGGGCAGTATGGGCATTTTCACATTTATTTTTTCTATTCATGAGCATGGAATGTTTTTCTATTTGTTTGTGTTCTCTATTAATTCCTTGAGCAGTGGTTTGTAATGCTCCTTGAAGACGACTTTCATATCTTTTGTAAGTCATATTTCTAAGTATTGAATTATATTTGTAGCAATTATGAATGGGAGTTCACTCATGATCAACCCCATCAAAAAGTGAATGAAGAATATGAACAGACAGTTTTTCTGAAGAAGACGTTTTTGCAGCCAACAAACATGAAAAAAAGCTCATCATCATTAGTCATTAGAGAAATGCAAATCAAAACCACAATGAGATACCATCTCACGCCAGTTAGAATGGCAATCATTATAAAGTCAGAAAACAATAGACGCTAGAGAGGATGTTGAGAAATGGGAACACTTTTACATTATTGTTGGGAGTGTAAATTAGTTTTATCATTGTGGAAGACAGTGTGGTAATTCCTCAAGGATCTAGAACCAGAAATACCATTTGACCCAGAAATCCCATTACTGTATATATAATCAAAGGATTATAAATCATTCTACTATAAAGACACATGCACATGTATGTTTATTACAGCACTATTTACAATAGCAAAGACTTGGAGCCAACACAAATGTCCATCAATGATAGACTGGATAAAGAAAATGTGGCACATATACATCATGGAACACTATGCAGCCATAAAAAAGGATGAGTTCATGTTCTTTGTTGGGACATGGATGAAGCTGGAAACCATCATTCTCAGCAAACTAACACAGGAAAAGAAGAAAACCAAACATCATATGTTCTCACTCCTAAATGGGAGCTGAACAATGAGAACATGTACATGGACACAGGGAGGGCAACATCACACACTGGGGCCTGTCAGTGGGTGGAAGGTTAGGATAGGCATAGCATTAGGAGAAATACCTAATGTAGATGACGGGTTGATGGTTGCAGCAAACCACCATGGCACGTGTATACCTATGTAATAAACCTGCATGTTCTGCCCATTCATCCCAGAACTTAAAGTACAATAATTTAAAAAAATTATAAAATAATACCTTTAAAAATAAATAAAATAAAAAATTTAAAAAGCAGCATGTAGTTGTGTCTTGTGTATTTATTTATTCAGTCATTTTATGCCTTTTAATTGAAGAGTTGAGTCCATTTATATTCAGCGTTATCATTGATAAGTAAGGACTTACTACTGTTATTTTGTTGCTTGTTTTCTGGTTGAGACCCTTCTTTTTCTTTCTTCTTTTCTTAACTCTCTTCCTTTGTAGATAAGTGATTATCACTCGAATTATGTTTTAATTTGTTGCTTTTTAAATAGGTTTTTATGCTGTGGTTACTGTTAGATTTTAAAAAATTTTATAGATGCAACAAGCAATTTTATGAGACAATAACTTACCTCAAATCACGATTAAAGAATGAAAAAAAAAACAAGGGGGAAAATCATGAAAATCTACCCTTTAATTTCATCATCTCTCTTACTTTGACTTTTACTTGCCTCAGCTTACATATTTTTATATTGATTATTAGCAGGTTATTGTAGTTATTATTGTTTTTGCTAGATTTTTCTTTTGGGCTTTGTATTAGAGTTATGAGTGGATTGCAAACTAATAATACAGCAATATTCTTGGTTTATATATGTACTTCACTTTACCAGTGGTTTTTGTATCTTGAAAAGTTTTCTCTGCACCTTAGTGCATCATTTTTTTTCCTTTCAGACTGAATAACACCCTTTAGCATTTCTTTTAATTCAGATCTGGTAGTAGTGAATTCTATCAGCTTTTGTTTTTCTGTGAAATAATTTATCTTTCCTTCAAATTTGAATGAAAATTTTGCTGTATACAATATTCTTAAGTGACAGGTTTTTTTTAAATTATATTTTAAGTTTTGAGGTACATGTGCAGAACGTGCAGGTTTGTTACACAGGTATATATGTGCTATGGTGGTTTGCTGCACCCACCAACCGGTCATCTACAGTAGGTATTTTTCCTAATGCTATCACTCCCCTATCCTCCAACCCAGAAAGACCCTGGTCTGTGATCCCCCCTCAGACAGGATTTTTTTTTAAACACTTTGAAAATGTCATTTTATTTTTCTCCAGGCCACTATGGTTACCATTAAGAAATTTGTTGCCAGATGAATTAGGTCTCTTATATGTTATTGACTTCTCTTGCTGCATTTAGAATCTTCTTTTTGTTCTTGCCTTTGAGAGTTTGATTGTTATATGCTTTTGTGGTAGCCTTATTTGGGTTGAATCTGTTGTTATCAGACTTTCCTGGATCTGGATATTTATATATTGCTCAAATTTTTGGAAATGTTTTGTTATTACTTTTTTGAATAAGCTTTCCACCCTTGCCCTTGCTAAACTCCCTTGTGAACACAAATAATTCTTACATTTGATCCTTTGAAGTAATTTTCTACATCTTGTACCTCTCCCAGAGGTACAAAAAGGATCTGATGACATTCCTTCTGAAACTATTCCAAAAAATAGAAAAAGAGGGAATCCTCCCTAACTCATTTATTGAGGCCAGCATCATCCTGATACCAAAACCTGGCAGAGACACAACAAAAAAATTTTCAGCAATGTTCCTGATGAACATCTACATAAAAATCCTCAATAAAATACTGGCAAACCAAATTCAGAAACACATCAAAAAGCTTATCCATCACGATCAAATCTGCTTCATCCCTGGGATGCAAGGCTGGTCCAACATATGCAAATCAATAAACATAATTCATCACATAAACAACACCAATGACAAAAACCACACTATTATCTCAATACATGCAGAAAAGGTATTCAACAAAATTCAACACCTTTTCATGCTAAAAACTCTCAATAAACTAGGTATTGATGAAATGCATCTCAAAATAATAGAAGCTATTTATGACAAACCCACAGCCAATATCATACTGAATGGGCAAAAACTGGAAGTATTCCCTTTGAAAACTGGTACAAGACAAGGATGTCCTCTCTCACCACTCCTATTCAACATAGTATTGAAATTTCTGGCCAGGGCAAGCAGGCAAGAGAATGAAATAAAGGGTATTCAAATAGAAAAACAAGAAGTCAAATTGTCTCTGTTTGCAGATTACATGGTTTTATACATTTAGAAAACCCATTGTCTTAGCCCCAAATCTCTTTAAGCTGATAAGCCACTTCAGCAAATTCTCAGGATGCAAAATCAAATACGCAAAAATTACAAGCATTCCTATACACCAATAATAGGCAAACAGAGAGCCAAATCATGAGTGAACTCCCATTCACAATTGCTGCAAAGAGAATCAAATATCTAGAAATACAACTTACAAAAGATGTGAAGGACCTCTTCAAGAAGAACTACAAACCACTGCTCAAGGAAATAAAAGAGGAAACAAACAATTGGAAACACATGTCATAGGAAAAATCAATATGGTGAAAATGGCCATACTGCCAAAACTTATTTATAGATACATTGCTATTCACATCAAGCTACCATTAATTTTTTTCACAGAATTAGAAAAAAACACTTTAAATTTTATATAGAACCAAAACAGAGCCCACATAGCCAAGATAATCTTAAGCAAAAAGAACAAAGCTGGAGACATCACAGTACCTGACTTCATACTATACTACAAGGCTAAAGTCACCAAAACAGCGTGGTACTGGTACCAAAACAGATATATAGATTAATGGTACAGAGCAGAGGCCTCAGAAATAACACCACACATCTACAACCATATAATCTTTGACAAACCTGACAAAAACAAGCAATGATGAAAGAATTATCTATTTAATAAATGGTGTTGGAAACACTGGCTAGGCATATGCAGAATACTGAAACTGGATAATTTCCTTACACCTTATGCAAAAATTAACTCCAGATGGATTGAAGATTTAAATGTAAGACATAAAACCATAAAAATCCTAGAGAAAACCTAGGCAATACCATTCAGAACATAGGCATAGGCAAAGACTTCATGACTAAAATGCCAAAAGCAACGACACTGAAAGCCAAAATTGACAAATGGGATCTAATTAAACTAAAGAACTTCTGCACAGCAAAAGAAACTATCATCAGAATGAACAGGCAACCTACAGAATGGGAGAACATTTTGCTATCTATCCATCTGACAAAGGGCTAATATCCAGATTCTACAAGCAACTTAAACAAATTTACAAGAAAATAAAGAACTCATCAAACAATGGGCAAAGCATATGCACAGACATTTCCCCAAAGAAGACATTTATGCGGACAACAAGCATGAAAAAATGCTCATCATCACTGATCATTAGAGAAATGCAACTCTAAACCACAATGAGTTATCATCTCACACCAGTTAGAAAGGTGATTATTAAAAAGTCAGGAAATAACTTACGTTGGAGAGGATGTGGAGAAATAGGAACGCTTTTACATTGTTGGTGGGATGTAAATTACTTCAATCATTATGGTAGACAGTGTGGTGATTCCTCAAAGTTCTAGAACCAGAAATAATATTTGACCCAGCAATCACATTACTGGGTATATATTCAAACGATTATAAATCATTCTACTATAAAGACACATGCACACCTATGTTTATTGCGGCACTGTTAACAATAGCAAAGACTTGGAGCCGACACAAATGCCCATCAATGATAGACTGGATAAAGAAAATGTGGCACACACACACCATGGAATACTATGCAGCCATAAAAAGGATGAGTTCATGTCCTTTGTAGGCACATGGATGAAGTTGGAAACCATCATTCTCAGCAAACTAACACAAGAAGAGAAAACCAAAGAATGCATGTTCTCACTCATAAATGGGTGTTGAACTATGAGAACACCTGGACGTGGGAGTGGGGGACATCACACACTGAGGCTTGTCGGGGAGTGGGGGTGTTAGGGAAGGGGATAGCATTAGGAGAAATACCTAATGTAGATGACAGGTTGATGGGTGCAACAAACCACCATGGTACATGTATACCTGTATAACAAACCTGCTCATTCTGCACATGTACCCCAGAATGTAAAGTATAATAATAAAATAAAAATATATGAATAAGATTGCTTTTTAATTTTTTTCATTGTTCACTGTGTCATATAGAAATGTGACTGATTTATGTACATTGATACTGTATCCTGTCAGTTTACTGATTTTATCAGTTTCAATAGTTTTTTAATGGAATACTTAGTATTTTTTATATATAATATAATATTATTTGTAAACAAGAATGATTTGACTTCTTTTCCACAGTTAATGTCATCTATACCTTTCTCTTGTCTGATTCCTCTAGCTAGAACTTCCAGTGCTATGTTGAGTAACAGTAATGAAAGTGAGCATCTTTTCCTTGTTTAGATCTTACAGGAAAGGTTGTCAGTTTTTCCCCATTCAGTATGGTAGTCACTGTGGGGTCTTTTACATATGGTCCTTATTATGTTGATGTATGTTCCTTCTTTACCAAGGTTTTTGAGAGTTTTTTTTTCAATTATGATGAAAAGTTAAAGTTTATCAAGTGCTTTTTCAGCCTTAATTAAAATAATTATATGGTTTTATCCTTCATTCTGTTGATATGGTATATGACATTGATTGATTTGCATGTGTTGAAGCATTTTTGCATCCCAGGGATGAATGCCACTTGGTCATGATGTATATTCTAGCTAATGTATTGTTGAAGTTGATGTGCCAGTATTTTGTTGAAAATTTTTGTATCAATATTCATCAGTGATATGACCCATAGTTTTCTTTTTTCTTCCTTTCCTCCTTCCCTTCCTCCCTCCCTCCCTCTCTTTCTTTCTTTCTTCTTATCTTTTCTTTCTCTGATTGCTGTGCCTACGACTTTCTTCATAGATTTTGTTATGTTGTATTACCGTTTTCACTTGTTTCAAGAAATTTTTAATTTTCTACATAATTTCTTAATTGATCTGCTAGCCATTGTGGAACATATTTTTTTTTTATTTTTTATTTTTATTTTTTTTATTGCATTTTAGGTTTGGGGGTACATGTGAAGAACATGGAAGATTGTTACATAGGTACACACATGGCAGTGTGATTTGCTGCCTTCCTCCCCATCACCTATATCTGGCATTTCTCCCCGTGCAACATATTTTTAAATTTCTATGTGCTTGCATAGTTTCTAAAGTTCCTCCTGTCATTGATTTATAGTTATATTCCCTTTGGTTTAGAAAAGATACTTGACATGATTTCACTTTTTGTTGAATTTATTAGACTAACCTATGGTCTGTTGTGAGAGTAATCCATGTGATGAGGAGAAGAATCTGTATCCTGCAGCTATTGAATGTAATGTTCTGTATCTATTTAGGTACATTTAGTCTAGTGGGCAGATTAAGTCCCATGTTTCTTTGTTCATTTTCTGTCTGGATGATCTGCCCAGTGCTGAAAGTGAGATGTTGAAGTTTCCAGTTATTATTGTATTGGGACCTATCTTTTATTTCTTTCTTTCTTTTTTAAATTGTACTTTAGCTTCTGGGGTACATGTGCTGATCATGCAGGATTATTGGAAAGGTATATACTTGGCCAGGTGGTTTGCTTCCTCCATCTCCCCGTCATCTGCAACTGGCATTTCTCCCCATATTATCCCTTCAGTCTCCCTTCCCTCTGCTGTCCCTCCCTTAGCCGCCCTCCACAAACCCCAGTGTGTAATGCTACTCTTCCTGTGTTCATGTGTTCTCATTGTTCAACACCCGTCTATGAGACAGAACGTGTGGTGTTTGGCTTTCTGTTCTTGTGACAGTTTGCTTAGAGAATGATTGTTTCCAGATTCAACCAAGTCCCTACATAGGACACGAGCTCATGGTTTTTTATGGCTGTGTAGTTAGTATTTCATGGTGTATATGTACCACATTTTCTTTGTCCAGTCTATCATTGATGGGCATTTGGGTTGGTTCCAGATCTTTGCTATTGTACACAGGGCTGCAATGAACACACGTGTGCATGTGTCTTTATAGTAGAAAGATTTATAGTTCTTTGAATATATACCCAGTAGTGGGATTGCTGGGTCAAATGGAATTTCTATTTCTAGATCCTTGAGGAATCACCACACTGTCTTCCACAATGGTTGAACTAATATACACTCCCACCAACTGTGTAAGAGTGTTCCTATTTCTCCACATCCTCTCCAGCATCTGTTGTTTCCAGATTTTTTAATGATCGCCATTCTAACTGGTGTGAGATGATACCTTAGTGTAGTTTTGATGTGCATTTCTCTAATGACCGGTGATGATGAGCATTTTTTCATATGTTTGTTGGCCTCATATATGTCCTGTTTTGAAAAGTGTCTGTTCATATCCCTTGCCCACTTTTGAATGGGGTTGTTAGTTTTTTTCTTGTATATCTGTTTTAGTTCTTTGTAGATTCTGGATATTAGCCTTTTGTCAGATGGGTAGGTTGCAAAAATTTTTTCCCATTCTGCTGGTTGCTGGTTCACTCCAATGATTGTTTCTTTTACTGTAATGAAGCTCTGGAGTTTAATTAGAACCCATTTGTCTATTTTGGCTTTTGTTGCCAATGCTTTTGGTGTTTTAGTCATGAACTCCTTGCCTATGCCTATGTCCTGAATGGTTTTGCCTAGGTTTTCTTATAGAGTTTTTATGATGTTAGGTTTTATGTTTAAGTCTTTAATCCATCTGGAGTTAATTTTAGTGTAAGGTGTCAGAAAGGGGTCCAGTTTCTGCTTTCTGCACGTGGCTAGCCAGTTTTCCCAACACCATTTATTAAACAGGAAATCCTTTCCCCATTGCTTGTTTTTGTCAGGTTTGTCAAAGATCAGATGGTTGTAGATGTGTAGAATTGCGTCTGAGGCCTCTTTTTCTGTTCCATTGCTCTATACTCTGTTTTGTTACCAGTACCATACTGTTTTGATTACTGTAGCCTTGTAGTATAGTTTGAAGTCATGTAGCATGATGCCTCCAGCCTTGTTCTTTTTACTTGGAATTGACTTGGCTATGCAGGCTCTCTTTTAGTTCCATATGAAGTTTCAGGTGGTTTTTCCAGTTCTGTGAAGAGGGACATAGGAAGCTTGATGGGGATAGCATTGAATCTATAAATTACTTTGGGCAGTATGGCCATTTTCACAATATTGATTCTTCCTAACAATGACCATGGAATGTTTTTCCATCTGTTTGTGTTCTCTCTTATTTCCTTGAGCAGTGGTTTGTAGTTCTTTAAGAGGTCCTTTGCATCCTTTGTTAGTTGTATTCCTAGGTATTTTATTCTCGTTGTAGCAATTGTGAATGGCAGCCCGTTCTTGATTTGGCTCTCTTTAAGTCTGTTATTGGTGTATAGGAATGCTTGTGATTTCTGCACATTGATTTTGTATCCTGTGACATTGCTGAAGTTACTTATCAGTTTCAGGAGATTTTGGGCTGAGATGATGGGGTCTTACTAAATATACAATCATGTCATCTGCAAATAGAGATGAGAGGGCATCCTTGTCTAATGCCAGATTTCAAAGGGAATGCTTCCAGTTTTTTCCATTCAGTATGATATTGTCTGTGAGTTTGTTAAAAATAGCTTTTATTATTTTGAGATACGTTGAGTCGATATGTAGATTCTTGAGAGTTTTTAAAGGGCTGTTGAATTTTATCAAAGGCCTTCTCTGCATCTATTGAGATCATCATGTGGTTTTTGTCTTTGGTTCTGTTTACCGGTGGATTACGTTTATAGACTTGCATATGTTGAACCAGCCTTGCATCTCCAGGATGAAGCCTACTAGATTGTGAGGGATAAGCTTTTTGATGTGCTGTTGCAATTAGTTTGCCAGTATTTTATTGAAGATATTTGCATCTATGTTCATCATAGACATTGGCCTGAAGTTTTCTTTTCTTGTTGAGTCTCTGCCGGGGTTTGGTATCAGGATGATATTGGTCTCATAAAATGATTTGGGAAGGATTCCCTCTTTTTGTATTGTTTGAAATAGTTTCAGAAGGAGTGGTATCAGCTCCTCTTTGTATGTCTGGTAGAATTCAGCTGTGAACCCGTCTGGACCTGGGTTTTTTTTGGTTGGTAGGCTATTAATTGCTGCCTCAACTTCAGCCCTTGTTATTGGTCTATTCAGGGTTTCAACTTTTTCCTAGTTTAGGATTGGGAGGGTGAAGTGTCTAGGAATTTATCCATTTCTTCTGGGTTTACTGGTTTATGTGCTTAGAGTTGTTTGTACTAATCTCTGACAGCAGTTTGTATTACTGTAATCTGTGACGGTAGTTTGTATAAAAGTGGTTATATCCCCTCTATCGTTTTTTATTGCATCTATTTGATTCTTCTCTTTCTCTCTCTTTTTTTTTTTATTAATCTGGCTAGTGTTCTGTCTATTTTGTCGATCTTTTTCAGAAAACCAACTCCTGGATTTATTGATTTTTCTGAAGGATGTTTTGTGTCTCTATCTCCTTCAGTTCTGCTCTGATCTTAGTTATTTCTTGTCTTCTGCTAGCTTTTGAGGTTTTTTTTGATCTTGCTCCTCTAGGTCTTTCTATTTTGATGATAGGGTGTTGATTTTAGATATTTCCTTGCTTCTCATGTGGGCATTTATTGCTATAAATTTCCAACTAGACAATGCTTTAAATATGTCCCAGAAATTCTCATACACTGTGTCTTTGTTCTCGTTGGTTTCAAAGAACAACTTTATTTCTGCCTTCATTTCATTTTTTATCCAGTCAACATTCAAGAGCCAGTTGTTCAGTTTCCATGATGTTGTGTGGTTCTGAGTTAGTTTCTTAATCATCGGTTCTAATTTGATTGCACTGTGTTCTGAGAGACTGTTTGTCCATTCTTTTGCATTTGCTGAGGAGTCATTTACTTTCAATTATGTGGTCAATTTTAGAGTATGTGTGATGTGGTTGTGAGAAGAATGTATATTTGTGGATTTGCGGTGGAGAGTTCTGTAAATGTCTATTAGGTTTGCTTGATCCAGATCTGAGTTCAAGTCGTATATATCCATGTTAATTTTCTGTCTCATTGATCTAATATTTACAGTGGAGTGTTAAAGTCTCCCACTCTTATTGTATGGGAGTCTATGTCTCTTTTTAAGTCATTAAGAACTTGCTTTATGTATCTGGGTACTCCTGTTATCGGGTGACTATATATTTAGGATCATTGCCTTTTCTTGTTGCATTGATTCTTTTATCATTATGTAATGCCCTTCTTTGTCTGTTTTGATCTTTATTGGTTTAAAGTCTATTTTATCACAGACTAGGATTGCAACTCCTGCACTTTTTTGTTCTCCATTGGCTTGGTAAATCTTTCTCGAACACTTTATTTTGAGCCTATGTGTATCCTTGCATGTGAGATGAGTTCCTGGATACAGCACACCAATGGGTTTTGACTTTTTATCGAATTGGCAGTCTGTGGCTTTTGATTGGGGCATTTAGCCCATTTACATTTAAGATTAATATTGTTTTGTGTGAATTTGATCCTGCCATTTTGATGCTAGCTGGTTGTTTTGTCCATTAATTGATGCAGTTTCTTCATTGTGTGGATGATCTTAGCATTTGGTACGTTTTGTAGTGCCTGTTACTGGTTGTTCCTTTCTATGTTTAGGGCTTCTTTCAGGAGCTCTTGTAAGGCAGCCTGGTGGTGATGAAATCTGAACAATTGCTTGTCTGTAAAGGATTTTCTTTCTCCTTCACTTATGAAGCTTAGTTTGGCTGGATATGAAATTCCAGGTTGAAAGTTCTTTTCTTAAGGATCTGAATATTGGCACTCACTCTCTTCTGCCTTGTAGGGTTTCTGCCAAAAGATCCTCTGTGAGTCGGATGGGCTTCCCTTTGTGGATAACCCAACCTTTCTCTCTGGCTGCCCTTAGCATTTTTTCCTTCATTTCAACCCTGGTGAATCTGACGATTATGTGCCTTGAAGTTGCTCTTCTTGAGGAATATCTTTATGGTGTTCTCTCTATTTCCTGGACTTGAATATTGGCCTGGCTTACTAGTTTGGGGAAGTTCTCCTGGATAATATCCTGAAGAGTGTTTTCCAGCTTGGATTCATTCTCTCCATCACATTCAGGTACACCTATCAGACATAGATTAGGTTTTTTCACATAATCCCATATTTCTTGGAGGCTTTGTTCATTTCTTTTACTGTTTTTCTCTCATCTTGCCTTCTTATTTTATTTCATTTGGTTGATCTTCCATCTCTGATATCCTTTCTTCTGCTTTGGCAATTAGGCTATTGAAACTTGTGTATGCTTCACGAAGTTCTCATGTTATGTTTTTCAGCTCCATCAATTCATTTATATTCTTCTCTAAGCTGTTTATTCTCATTAGCATATCATCATACCTTTTTAAAGGTTCTTAGTTTTTGTTTGCGTTGGGTTAGAACATGTTCTTTTAGCTCAGAGAAGTTTATTATTACTCACTTTCTGAAGTCTGTTTCTGTCAATTTATCAGACTCATTCTCCATCCAGCCTTGTTCCCTTGCTGGTGAGGAGTTGTGACCCCTTGGAGGAGGAGAGGCGTTTTGGTTTTGGAAATTTCATCCTTTTTGCACTGGTTTCTTCCCATCTTTGTGGATTTATCTACCTGTGGTCTTTGTAGTTGGTGACTCTGGATGGGATCTTTCGAGTGGACATCCTTTTTGTTGATAATGAAGTTATTTCTTTCTGTTTTTAGTTTTCCTTCTAACAGTCATTCCCCTCTGTTGTAGGACTGCTGGAGGTCCACTGCAGACCCTGCTTGCCTGGGGATCACCTGTGGCAGCTGCAGAACAGTAAGGGTTGCTGCCAGTTTCTTCTTCTGTTATCTTTGTCCAGAAGGCTACCTGCCAGATGTCAGTCTGAGCCCTCCTTTATGAGATGTCTCTTTGGATATATGGGGTTCAGGGAACTGCTTGAGGAGACAGTCTGTCCCTTATAGGAGCTCAAGTTCCAAGCTGTGAGCTCCGGTGTTCCATTCAGAGCTGCTGGACAGGTACTTTTAAGTCTGCTGCAGTGCAACTCATAACTACCTTTTTTCTGAGGTGCTTGGTGCAGGGGAAGGTGGGCTTTATTTGTAAGTTCCTGACAAGCTGCTGCCTTTTTTCAGAGGTGCTCTGCCCAGTGGGGAGGTAGCCTAGTCACAATCTGCCAGCAGAGGCATTGCTGAGCTGCTGTGGGCTCTGCCTAGCTGCTGTGCAAACTTCCTTGTGGTTTTGTTTATAGACTTATAGTTAGAATGTCCTCAGTAATGGCAGACTGCCTCAGTAGTGGTGAACTGCCTTGGTAATGGCAGACGCCCTTCCCACCACAGATCTGTACCGTCCTGGATCCAGCTGTGCTTGGTGTGAAACTCTCGATCCAGAGCCTTTCAGATTGCTGGTCTTTGCAGTGGTGGGACCTACTGAGCCAGGTCACCTGGCTCCCTGTTTCAGCCCCCTATTTTTCAGTTGAATGGGACGACTCTGTCTCCCAGGTGTTCCAGGAGCCATTTGAAATAGCTGCAAAGATTTGTGTGAGTTTTTGTGTGGAGACCTTCTGTGCCAGCTGAAACAGCCATGCTGGAGACTCGAGGTGCTTTTCTGCCTGGTAATCTCTTGGTCTGTGGGAAGTAATAACTTGTTTGGAAATGCAGTGATCACTCACCCTCTGTGTTCTTGCTGGGAACTGCACTCCAGAGGTGTTCCTATTCAGCCACTTTGGATCCTGTCTCCCCTATAATTGAATGTTTTTAATCCTTTGGGTATATACTGAGTAATGGGATTGCTGGGTCAAATGGTATTTCTAGTTCTAGATCCTCGAGGAATTGCCATATTGTCTTCCATAATTGATGAACTAATTTACACTCCCACCAACAGTGTAAAAGCATTCCTATTTCTCCACATCTTCTCCAGCATCTGCTGTCTCCTGACTTTTTAATGATCACCATTCTAAGATGATATCTCATTGTGGTTTTAATTTGCATGTCTCTAATGACCAGGGATTATGAGCATTTCTTAATGTTTGTTGGCTCAATAAATGTCTTTTTTTGAGAAGTGTCTGTTCATATTATTTGCCCATTTTTTGGTGAAGCTTTTTTTTTCTGTAAATTTGTTTAAGGTTTTTTGTAGATTCTGGATATTAGCCCTTTGTCAGATGGGTATATTGCAAAAATTTTCTCTCATTAGGTAGGTTGCCTGTTCAGTCTGATGATAGTTTCTTTTGCTGTAGAGAAGATCTTTAGTTTAATTAGTTACCCTTTCTCTATTTTGGCTTTTGTTGCCATGGCTTTTGGTGTTTTAGTCATGAATTCTTTGCTCATGCCTATGAATGGTATTGTCTAGGTTTTCTTCAAGGGTTTTTATGGTTTTAGGTCTTACATTTAAATATTTAATTATCTTGAGTTAATTTTTGTATAAGGTGAAAGGAAGGGATCCAGTTTCAGCTTTCTGCATATGGCTAGCCAGTTTCCCATCACCATTATTAAATAGGAAATCCTTTCCCCATTGCTTATTTTTGTCAGGTTTGTCAAAGATCGGATGATTGTAGGTGTTTGGCATAATTTCTGAGGCCTCTATTCTGTTTCATTGGTCTATAGATGTGTTTTGTTACCAGTACTGTGCTGTTTTGATTACTGTAACCTTGTAGTATAGTTTGAAGTCAGTTAGTGTAATGCCTCCAGCTTTTCTTTTTCTTTTTTATTTTTGCTTAGAATTGTCTTGACTTTGTGGGCTTTTTTTTTTTGTTTCATTTAAAATTTAAGGTGGTTTTCTTCAATTCTGTGAAGAAAGTCATTCTTAGCTGGCTGAGGTTAGCTTGAACCTATAGATAACTTTGGGCAGTATGGTGATTTTCCTGATATTTATTCTTCCTAATCATGAGCATTGAATGTTTTTCCATCTGTTTGTGTCCTCTCTTATTTCCTTGAGAAGTGGTTTGTAGTTCTCCTTGAAGAGGTCCTTCACATTCCTTGTAAATTGTATTCCTATTGTGAATGGGGAGTTCACTCATGATTTGGCTCTTTGTCTGTTATTGGTGTATAGAAATGCCTTCTCTGCATCTATTGAGATAATAATGTGGTTTTTTGTCATTGGTTCTGTTTATGTGATGAATTATGTCTATTGATTTGTATATGTTGAACCGGGCTTGATCATGATGGATAAGCTTCTTGATGTGCTGTTGAATTTGGTTTGCCAGTATTTTATTGAGGAATTTTGCATCTATGTTCATCAGGTATGTTGGCCTAAAATTTTCTTTGTTAGTTGTTTCTCTGTCAGGTTTTGGTATCAGGATAATGTTGCCCTCATAAAATGAGTTACAGTGGGTTCCCTCTTATTTTATTGTTTGGAATAGTTTCAGAAGGAATGGTACCAGCTCCTCTTTGTACTTCTGATAGAATTCGGTTGTGAAACCATCTGGTCCTGGACTTTTTTTTGTTGGTAGGCTATTAATTGCTGCCTCAATTTTCAGAACTTGTTATTGGTCTATTGAGGGGTTTAACTTCTTCTTGGCTTAATCTTGGGAGGGTGTAAGTGTCCAGGAATATATCAATTTCTTCTAGATTTTCTGTTTTATTCACATAGAGGTATTTTTAGTATTCTCTGATGGTAGTTTATGTTTCTATGGTGGGGATATCACCTTTATCATTTTTTTATTGCATCTATTTGATTCTCTTCTTTTATTTTTTATTTAGTCTAGCTAGCAGTCTATCTCTTTTGTTGATCTTTTCAGAAAAAACAACTCCTGGATTCATTGATTTTTTGAAGGGTTTTTTTGTGTCTCTATCTCCATCAATTCTGCTCTAATCTTAGTTATTCCTTGTCTTCTGCTAGCTTTTGAATTTGTTTGTTCTTGCTTCTCTAGTTCTTTTAATTATGACATTGGGGGTGTTGATTTTGGATTTTCCTGCTCTCTCTGTTGGGCATTTATTGCTGTAAATTTCCGTCTAGACACTGCTTTAAATGTGTCCCAGAGATTCTGGTATGTTGTTTCTTCCTTCTTATTGGTCTCAAGGTAAATCTTTATTTCTGCCTTCATTTTGTTATTTATCTAGTAGTCATTTAGGAGCAGGTTTTTCAGTTTCCATGTAGTTGTGTGGTTTTGAGTGAGTTTCTTAATCTTGAGTTTAATTTGATTGCACTGTGGTCAAACACACAAACAAAGCAAGCAATGAAGGAATGGATTTATTTTAAAATGGACGTACACTCCACAGCGTGGGAGCAGGCCCGAGTATAAAGGCTCATGGGCCCCATTACAGAATTTTGGGAATTTAAGTACCCTCTAGATGATTCCATTGGTTACTTAGGGTATGCCCTACATAAATGGAGAGGATAAAGTAAAGTTACAAAGTCATTTAGAAGTACACCCGATGTAAAGAGTATTTTCTGTTATAACTGAAGTGTTAATTGGCCTTATGTTCCCTGCCTGTAGACTCTATTTCCTGCCTCATGTCCATTGCAAAGAATGCTCCTTCTGCACCTGAGAAGAATGTCTGTTTTCTAATGAGTGTTTTACATATGAGTAATTGAATTATAGTGTTATTTAATTATTCTATTTCTTTGTTGGTCTGTCTAGTTTTCTTTTCCTTGCTGGAAAATGGTACACTGAAGTCTTCGATTATTGTTAAATTATCTATTTCTTCCTTCAATTTACCATATTTTACTTTATGTATTTTTGGGACTCTGTTTTAGGTCCAAGTAAGTATATAATTTTTATGTCTTCTATAGTGATTAACTTTTGTCATTTTTCAACGCCTTCCTATGTCTCTATGTAATTTTATTTCTTAAAGTGTATTTTGTCTGTATTAGTACAGCCACTTGAGCTGTTTTTTAGTTTATGTGTGCTTGGTAAGTTTTCTGCTCCTTTTACATGCAACCTATTTTTACCCCCCCACTTTTTTTTTTTTTTTGCTAAGTGTGTCTCTTTTTGACAGCATACAATTGAATCACATTTTTATTAATTCTACTCAAGTTTACCTTTTGATTGAAGCCTTTATTTCACGCACATCTAACGTGCTTACTGAGAAGATACTGTTTACATATACCAATTTTAATTATTCAATAAATGTATTTTATTTTGAATAATTTTAATTTTTCTGAGATGTTGTCAAGATGGTACAGAGTATCTACATATGCTACACTCAGTTTTCCCTTACATATTTGTACAGTACACTTGTGTACAGTTGATAAATCAATTTTTTTTTATTTCAAAAGTTCGGGGAGACATGTGGTTTTGACTGCATGGATAAGTTCCTTAGTCGTGATTTCTAAGATTTAATGCACCAGTCACCTGAGCAGTGTACACTGTATCCAATGTGTAGTCTTTTCTTTCTCACCTTAATCCTACTTTTACCCCTGGGTCCCCAAAGTCCATTATATCTGTCTTATGCATTTTGCATCCCCATAGCTTAATTCCTACTCATAAGTGAGAATGTACAATATTTGGTTTTCCATTTCTGAGTTACTTCACTTAGAATAAGGGTCTCCAGTTCCTTTTCAGGCTGCTTTGAATGCCCATATATATATATATATTCTTTATTCACTCGTTAGTGGGCAATTAGGCTGGTTCCATATTTTTTGAAGTTGCAAATTTTGCTGCTATAAACATGTATAAGCAAATATCTTTTTAAATATAATGACTTATTTTCTTCTAGGTAGATACCCAGTAGTAGATGTAGAATTGCTGGATCAAGTAATAATTTTACTTTTAGTTCTCTAAGGATCTTCATACTGTTTTTTATAGTGGTTGAACTAGGTTACATTTCCACCAGCAGTGTAAAAGTGTTATGTTTTAACCACATCCATGCCAACATATAACTATTTTTTTGTTATGGCTATTCTTGCAGGAGTGAGGTGCTATCACATTGTGGTTTCAATTTGCAGTTCCCTGATTATTAGTGATATAGAGCATTATTTTTTCATATGTTTGCTGGCCATTTGTATATCTTCTTTTGAGAATTGTTTATTTATGTACTTTGCTCACTTTTTGATGAAATTATATGTTTTTTTATTGCTGGTTTATTTTAGTTTCTTGTATATTTTAGATATTAGTTTTTGTTGGGTGCAGAGTTGAAAATATTTTGTCCCACTCTGTGGGTTGTCTGTTTACTCTGCTGATTTATTTTCTGAGCATACGTTTTTTAGTTTAATTATGTCTTATCTATTTAATTTTGTTTTTGTTTCATTTGATTTTGAATTCTTGATCATGAAGTCTTTGCCTAAGCCAATATCTAGAAGGACATTTCCTATCTTATCTTCTAGAATTTTTATGGTTTCAGGTTTTAGATATAAGTATTTGATTCATCTTGAGTTGACTTTTGTATAAGGTGATAGATGAAAATCCAGTTTTATTCTTCTACATATGACTTGCCTATTATCCTAGCACCACTTGTTGAAAGGGTATTCTTTTCCCACTTGATGATTTTATTTGCTTTATCAGAGATAAGTTGGCTGTATTTGCCTTTATTTCTGGGTTCTCTGTTTAGTTCCATTGGTTTATGTGCCTATTTTTATACCAGTATCATGTTGTTTTGGGAACTATAGCCTTATAGTATTGTTTTAAGCCAGGTAACGTGATGTCTCCAAATTTGTTTCTTGGCTTCGTCTTACTTTGGCTTTTCAGGCTCTTTTATGGTTTTATATGGATTTTAGAATTGTTGCTTCTACTTCTTTGAAGAACAGTGTTGGTAATTCGATGGGAATTGCATTGAACTTGTGGATTGCTTTTGGCAGTATGGCCATTTTTACAATATTTGATTCTACCCATCCATGAGCATAAAATGGGCTTTTATTAGTTTGTGTTGCCTATAATGTCTTTCCACAGTGTTTTGTAGTTTTCTTTGTAAAGGTCTTTCACCTCCTTGGTTAGGTATACTTCTAAGTACTTTTTTTGCAGCTGTTATAAAGGGGTTGCATTTTTGTTTTCATTCTCAACTTGGTTTTTGTTGGTGTATAGCAGTGCTACTGACTTGTGTATATTAATTTTGTATCCTGAAATTTTACTGAATTCATTTATCAGTTCTAGGAACTTTTTGGATGACTCTTTAGGGTTTTCTAGTTATATGATCATATCAAAAGTGAGCAGCGACAGTTTGACATTTTCTGTATTGATTTGGATGCCCTTTATTGCTTTCTTTTGTTTGATTATTCTGGTTAGGACTTCTAGTATTATGTTGAATAAAAATGGTGACAGTGGGTATCATTGCATTGTTCCAGTTCTCAGAGAATGCTTGGAACATCTCTCTGTTCAATATAATGTTGGCTGTGGGTTTGTCATAGATGGCTTTTATTACATTGTGGTATGTTCCTTGTATGCCCATTTTTCTGAGGGTCTGAATGCTGGATTTTCTCAAAAGCTTTTTCAGTATATATTGACATAATAATATTATTTTTGTTTCTAATGTTGTTTATGTGATGTATTACATTTATTGACATGAGTATGCTAAACGATCCCTGCACCCCTGCAGGGATGCAGGATATTAAACCCACTTGATCGTGATGTATTGTCTTTGTGATATGCTGTTGGATTTGATTAGCTAGTATTTTGTTGAGAATTTTGGCATTGATGTTTATCATGGATAGTAGTCTGTTGTTTTATTTTTTATGTCCTTTCCTGGTTTTGATATTAGGATGACACTTCATAGAATAATATAGGTAGGATTCCTTCTTTCTCTATCTTTAGGAATAGTTTCAGTAATATTGGTATCAATTCTTCTTGGAATGTCTGATAGAATTCAGCTGTGAATTCGTCTGGTCCTGGACTTTTGTTATTTACAATTTTTTTTATTACTGTTTCAGTCTTGCTACCTGTTATTGGTCTGTTCAGAATTTCTATTTCTTGCTGACTTAATCAAGGAGGGTTGCGTATTTACAAGAACTTATTAATCTTTTTTTAGAATTTTCAGTTCGTGTGCATAAATGTGTTTATAATAGCTTTGGGTGATATTTTGTATTCCTGTGGTATCATTTGTAATGTCATTCATTTTATTTCTAATTGAGCTTATTTGAATCTTCCCTCTTTTTCTTGGTTAATCTCACTAATGGTCTATCAATTTTTGTTTATCTTTTCAAGGAACTTGCTTTTTCTTTCACTTACCTATTGTAATTTCTTTTTTGTTTCAATTTCATGTAGTTCTGTCTGGATCTTTGCTATTTATTTTATTCTGCTGGGTTTCAGTTTGGTTTTTCTTGTTTCTCTAGTTCCTTGAGGTGTGAGCTTAGATTGTCTATTTGTGTTGTTTCAGACTTTTTGATGTAGGCATTTAATCCAATGAACTTTTCTCTTAACATTGCTCTTGTTGTATTCCAGAGGTTTTGATAAGTTGTGTCACTATTATTGTGCATTTCAGAGAATTTTTAAATTTTCATCTTGATTTTATTGTTGATCCAAATATTATTAAAATGCAGACTGTTTACTATATATTTGTATAGTTTTGAGGGTTCTTTTTGAAGTTAATTTCCAGTTTTATTCCACTGTGATCTAAGGATACTTGATATAATTGTGATTTTTAAAAATTTATTGAGATTTGCTTTGTGACCTATTCTATGGTCTACTTTGGAGAATGTTCTGTATTCTAATGAAAAGAAAGTATGTTCTGCAGTTGCTGGGTAGAATGTTCTGTAAATACATGTTAAGTCCATTTGTTCTAGGGGTAGACTTTATGTCCATTGTTTCTTTGTTAATTTTCTGTCCTGATGACCTGTCTAGTTCTGTCAGTGGAGTACTGAGAGTCCCCACTATTACTGTGTTGCCATCTATTTCATTTCTTAGGTATAGTAGTAATTGTTTTATAAATTTGGAAACTACAGTGTTAGGTGTATATAAATTTAGGCTTGTGATATTTTCCAGTTAAACTAATTCTTTTATCATATAATGTCCTTTTTCTTTTCTTTAACTGTTGTTGCGTCAAAGTCTGCTTTGTCTGATGTAAGAGTAGCCACTCATGCTCACTTTTGGTTCCATTTGCACAAGATACTTTCTTCCACCTAATTACCTTAAGTTTTTGTGCATCTTTATTTGTTAAGTGAGTCTCTTGAATACAGAAAATGTTTGATTGATGAATTTTTATCTATTCTACCATTCTTTAGTTTTCAAGTGAAACATTTAGAACATTTACATTTAACATTATTAGTGAGATTTGAGGTACTTTTTTACTCATTATGCTAGTTGTTGCCTTAATACCTTGTTTTTTTTTTTCATTGAGTTACTGTTTTATAGGCCCTGTGAAATTTATGCTTTCAGGATATTCTATTTTGGTGTGTTTCAAGGTTGTATTTAAAAATTTTAAACTCCTTTTTGCATTTCCTTTAATGCTCACTTAATACTGGCAAATTTAGCATTTTTTTTTTTTTTGGTCTGAGAAAACCTTTATCTCTCCTTCATTTATGAAGCTTAGTTTTGCTGGACACAACATTCTTGGCTGGCAATTATTTTGTTTAATGAGGCTAAAAATGGGACCTCAATCATTTCTGGCTAGTAAGGCTTCTGTCGATAAATCCGCTGTTAATCACAGGTTTTTCTTTACAGGTTACCTGATGATTTTGTCTCACAGTTCTTAATTATTTTTTCTTTTTCTTGACTTTAGATAATTTGTTAACTATGTGCCTAGGTGATGATTTTTTGCAATGATTTTTCTACGTGTTCTTCAAGCTTCTTGTATTTGAATGTCTAGATCTCTAGCAAGGCAAAGGAAGTTTTTTTCAATTCTTTCTTCAGATAAGTTTTCCAAACTTAGACTTCTCTTTTTCCTAGGAAGACCAATTATTCTTAGGGTTGGTTGTTTAACATCAATCCTCAATTTCCTTGGAGGCTTTGTTCGTTTTTTTTGAAATGGAGTTTCTCTCTCTTGTCACCCAGGCTAGAGTGCAATGTTGAGATCTTGGCTCACTGCAACCTCCACCTCCCAGGTTCAAGTGATTCTCCTGACTCAGCTTCCCAAAGAAGCTAAGATTATAGGCACCAGCCACCACGTCTAGCTAATTTTTTAGGTATTTTTAGTAGAGATGGGGTTTCGTCCTGTTGGGCAGGCTGGTCTTGAACTCCTGACCTCAAGTGATCTGCTTATCTCAGCCTCCCAAAGTGCTGGGATTATAGGAATGAGCCACCATGGCAGCCCCTTTGTTTATTTTTTAAATTCATTTTTCTGTCTTTGTCTGATTGGGTTAATTCAAAAGCCTTGTCTTTGCACTCTGAAGTTCTTTCTCCTACTCATTCTAGTGTGTTTTTAAAACCCGTGTATTTTGTATTTCTCTAAGTTTACCTTTTATTTCCAGAGGTTGTGATTGTTTTTTATTTATAATATCTATTTTTCTGTAGATTTTTTTTATCCATATCTTGTGTTGTTTTTTAAGTTTCTTTAAGTTGTGTTTCACTTTTCTCTGGTACCTCCTTGAGTAGCTTAATAATTAACCTTTCGAATTTTTTATCTGGCAACTCAGAGATTTCTTCTTGGTTTGGATACATTGGAGAGCTAGGGTGATGCTTTGAGGGTGTTATAGAACCCTGTTTTCTCATATTACCAGAATTACCTCTATGGTTTCTTCTTATTTGGGTAGACTGTTACAGTGGAAAGATATGAAACTCAAGGCCTGCAGTTCAGATTCTTTTGTCTTACAGGGTGATCCCTAATGTGGGGGCTCTCCCTTTCCCCTAGGGATGGGGCTTCCTGAGACCTAGACTGCATTGATGGCTATTGCTCTTCTGGTTATAGCCACCCAGTGGGGCTATGAGGCACTGCACAGATGCTGGGAAAATGTCTGCAAAGAGTTCTGTGATGCGATTCTCTTCAGGTCTCTCAGCCATGAATACCAGCATCTGCTCTGGTGGAGGTGGCACGGGAGTAAAGTAGACTCTGAGAGTCCTTAGTCATAGGTATGTTTAATGCACTGTTTTGCTCAAATGCTGGTTATCTAGCAGTGAATTTGTACCTTGGACAGACTCAGGACCTCTGGTTAGCCAGGGTGTTGCAGGCAATGAAATTAGCTCTTGTAGTCTTTTTCTTGGGACAGCCAGGAGGTGGTGCTAGACAGCAACAGTTGCTGTAGTAGTAAGGGGGATCTAAGCTTGTTATCTAAGTTTGCCAGGGAAAGTATTTTAGTTTCTCAGGTGATGGGTTGGGCCATAAAGCTCCCAAGAGTTTCTGTGTTTTGTATTGGGGTAGCAGAGTGGGTAGAAAATATCATCAGGTGGTGGCAGGGCTAGGTGGGTCTAGGCTTAGATACTCCTTGGGCAGGGCTTGTTGTGGCCACAGTGGAGTATGAGATGTGGTTCTTAGGCCAATAATATTATATTCTGTAGGGGATTATGGCTGCTTCTGTCATGTCATATAGAACATCAAAGAAATAAGAAATAGTGGGTAGCAAAAGGCCTCCCCCCACTTTCCACAGAGTTGAGCAGGCCAGTCTTGCCCCTGCAGTGCCTTGCTCAAACCTTGCTCCAGGTCATAAGCTTTCTCCACTGAAAAAGCAAGCATGGCTTTCAAGTCTTACCCCTCCCCATTTGCCTACACTGTCAGCAGCAGCTCCTGCACTTGTATCTGCAGCAGTTTCCATTTACCAGCTACCCCCCACTTACTGGACTCTGCTCAATAAAATTTATGCCATGCCAAAATTATTGCAAATTACAATTGAAAGCTTATTTTATCCTGTGACCCATCCCTAATTCCACTGGTTTTCTTCCCTGAGGACCCCTGCAAGATATAGTCAGGAATGACTTCCCTGAATTTGAGCTAAGACTAGGAGTGCCTATAAGGCTCTTCCCACTGCTCCTTCCATTTTTATATTTCATGTGGCTCCCTAAATTTGTTTCAGCTCTACCTAAGGTTTAATCTTTCTCTGGATTTTCAGATTCCCCAGTGGGATGTGTGTTTGGAGAGAGGATTTTTTTTTCCCACTCAGGCTTTAGAAACTCACAGTTTTTGCCTGGCTTGCAGAATTTGCAGCAACATGCCACTTCTTTCAAAGGATCTATTCTTTCAGATTTTCTTTTATGTTCCTGCAATGATTCTTGGAGCAAAAGTTTGAGTCTCTACATATTGTTCTGTATGTCAGAGTGGGATTTGCACATTAGCCCTGTTTCTTATCCACCATCTTCCCAGACTCCCCCTATCATTTTACTCTTTGTTTTTTTGTATGCTTTGTGATTGTTTTGGCACCTTATTTTTCTATTACTGGTTTCTTCAGTGTTAAATAGATATTTTCTGTTATGAAATTTCTGTCTTATTGTTTATTGTATTTTTGAATTATTATGTTAGTTGTTTTTTTGGGTCTTAGAACTAAAATCTAAACTAGAAACAATCTAGCTAAGATTAATACCAACTTTATTTTAATAGTACATGAAAATTTTCTCTAGTAGAACTTTGTTCCATACCCCTTTGGATAATTATTTTATAAAGATTTGTAAATACAGATACAGATAACAATGTATTTTATATAGTCTATCAAAACACTTCTAAAATTATTGCCTCACATTATTATATTTTGTATTAGAAAAAATTAGGTATATATGTATATACATTTAGATACAATGTTTTCAATTTCTCTATATAGCTATCTTTATTGACATTCTTTATTTCTTCATATGGATTTGAGCTGCTGTCTAGTGTCCTTTTATTTCAGCCTAAATATTTCTTTGGATTGGGGTGATCTCAAGATGGCTGAATAAGAGGAAGCTCCCAGAAAGCAGCTCCCAGCGAGAGAGATGCAGAAGCTGAGTGCTCTCCACAATTCCAAATGAGGTACCAGGTTCATTTTGTTGGTCTGATTGGACAGTGGGTATAAACCAAATAGTGGAAGTTGGGACAAGGTGGGGGCACTGCCCCACCCAGGAGGTGCATGCAGTCGACCAGAGGACAGGCGAACTCCCTGTCTGTGACTTCAGTTCGGATACAGAGCTCTACCCAAACCCTCTACAACCCACAGAACAGGAGATCTTCAGCGGGCTGAAAAGCCTCAGTGAGCTACCTGAACAGGGCAGAACAGCAACTTCGGCTGGTGCCAGGGCTGTCAGCATAGATCTAGGCAGCAGCACTAACTGATGCCAGGAAAGCCAAAAAGTCCGCAGGACAGAGCTCCCACCCTCCAGTAAGAAGGGAAACTGAAGGCAGGGGAAACAGCCCAAACAGGAGAATGTGTCCTCCCCCTCCCCCACACAAAGCCCAGCAGGCTAAAAAACTCTCAGTCCTAAGTTACGCACCCAGAACATCAGTTAGAGAGCGACCAGAAACGATCGGGCTCAGTGGTGGGAAGGGAAGCCACCATTGCAGAAGCCAGCCTAATTTCCCTGAGTGAATAAAAGATGCAGCAGCTCCACTGAATCTGTGGCAGCCCAGCAGCGCCTCTGCAGGCAGACAAAGGAAAGGTCGCCTGCCCAAGCAGCTACCTGAGATCAAAACTATATAACTTCAACGAGAAGAAGAAACCAGCACAAGAAGAATGAAACCATCAAAAACCAGAATGCTTCTCCTCCACCACGAGATCACAACTCCTCACCAGCAAGGGAACAAAGCAGGACAGAGAATGAATTTGATGAATTGACAGAAGTGTGTTTCAGAAGGTGGTTAATAACAAACTTCTCTGAACTAAAGGAACATGTTCTATCCCAATGCATAGAAACTAAAAATCTTGAAAAAAAGTTAGATGAAATGCTAACTGGAATAACCAGCTTAGAGAAGAACATAAACAATTTGATGGAGATGAAAAACACAGCACAAGAAATTCATGAAGCATACACAAGATTCAATAGCTGAATAGATCAGGCAGAAGAAAAGCTATCAGAGATTGAAGATCAACTCAATGAAATAAAACAAGAATGCAAGAAAACAGAAAAAAGAATGAAAAGAAATGAACAAAGCTTTCAAGAAATATGGGATTACGTGAAAAGACCTAATCTATGCCTGATCGGTGTACCAGAAGATGACAGAGAGAATGAATCCAGGCTGGAAAACATTCTTTAGGATATTATCCAGGAGAACATCCCCAACCTAGTAAGGCAGGCCAACATTCAAATACAGGAAATACAGAGAACTCCATAACGATACTCCTCTAGAATAGCAACCCCAAGGCACATAATTGTCAGGTTCACCAGGGTGGAAAAGAAGGAAAAAATACTAAGGGCAGCCAGAGAGAAAGATCGGGTCACCAACAAAGGGAAGCACATCAGACTCACAGTGGATCTCTCAGCAGAAACCCTACAAGCCAGAAGAGAGTGGGTGCCAATATTGACATCCTTAAAGAAAAGAACTTTCAACCAAGAATTTCATATCCAGACAAACTAAGCTCATAAGTAAGGGAGAAATGAAATCCTTTATGGACAAGCAATTGCTGATTTTGTCACTACCAGACCTGCCCTACAAGACCTCCTGAAGAAAGCACTAAACACAGAAAGGAAAAACCAGTACCAGTCACTGCAAAAAAGAACCAAATGGTAAAGACCAATGACACAATGAAGAAATTATGCCAAACAAAGGGTAAAACAGCCAACCAGTAATAAAATGGCAGGATTAAATTAACACATAACAATATTAACATTAAATGTAAATGGACTAAATGCCTCAATCAAAAGAAGCAGACAGGCAAATTGGATAAAAAGCCAAGAACCATTGGTGTGCTGTATTGAGGAGACCCATCTCATGTGCAAAGACACACATAGACTCAAAATAAAGGGATGGAAAAAGATTTACCAAGCAAATGTAGAGAAAAAAAAAAAAAAAGCAAAGCAGAGGTGGCAATCCTGGTCTGCTGATAAAATGGACTTTAAATGAACAAAAATCAAAAGAGACAAAGAAGGGCATTACATAATGGCAAAAGGATCAATACAGCAAGAGCTACCTATTGTAAATATATATGAACCCAATACAGGAGCACCCAAATACTTAAAGGAAGTCGTTAATGACCTACAAAGGGACTTAGACTCCTATACAATAATAGTAGGAGATTTTAACACTCCACTGTCAATATTACACAGATCAACGAGACAGAAAAGCAACAAGGAATTCTAGGACTTGAATGCAGATCTGGACCAAGTGAACTTAATATACATTTACAGAACTCTTAACCCCAAATCCACAGAATATACATTATTTTCAGCACCACATCGCACTTACTCTAAAATCGACCACATAATTGGAAGTAAATCACTCCTCAGCAAATGCAAAAGAATGGAAATCATAACAAACAGCTCTCAGACCACAGCGAAATCAAATTAGAACTCAGGATTAAGAAACTAACTCAAAACCTCACAACTTCATGGAAAATGAACAACTGGCCCCTGAATGTAGACTGGATAAACAACGAAATGAAGGCAGAAGTGAAGACGTTCTTCGAAACCAAAGAGAATGAAGACACAACATACCAGAATCTTTGGAATACATTTAAAGCAGAGTCTAGAGGGAAATTCACAGCAATAAATGCCCACATGAGGAGCAAGGAAAGGTCTAAAATCGACACCCCTATCATCAAAGTTAAAAGAGTTAGAGGAGTTAGAGCAAAACAACTCAAAAGTTAGCAGAAGACAAGAAATAACTAAGATCAGAGCAGAACTGAAGGAGATAGGGACACAAAAAAATCTTTCAAAAAGTCAACAAATACAGGAGTTGTATTTTTTTTTAAATGATCAACAAAATAGACCACTAGCAAGAATAATAAAAAGAAAAGAGAGAAGAATCAAATAGATGCAATAAAAAACAATAAAGGGGACATCACCACTGAGTCCACAGAAATACAAAATACCATCAGAAATTACTAAAAACAGCTCTATGCACATAAGCCAGTAAATCTAGAAGAAATGGATAAATTCCTGGACACTTCCACCCTCCCAAGCCTAAACCAGGAAGAAGTTGAAACCCTGAATAGACCAATAAAAAGGGCTGAAGTTGAGGCAGCAATTAATAGCCTACCAACTAAAAATCGTCCAGGCCCAGACGGGTTTACAGCCGAATTCTTCCAGACATACAAAGAGGAGCTGCTACCATTCCTTCTGAAATGATTCCAAATAATATACAGAGAGAGTCCTCCCCCAACTCATTTTATGAGACCAACATCAACCTGATACCAAAATGGGGCAGGGATGCAACTAAAAAAGAAAACTTCAGGCCAATATCCATGATGATCATTGATGCAAAAATCATCAATAAAATACTGGCAAACAGAATGCAACAGTAAATCAAAAAGCTTATTCATCATGATCAAGTAGTTTTCATCTTGGGGATGCAAGACTGGTTCAACATACAGAAGTCTACAAATGTAATCCATCACATAAACAGAACCAAAGACAAAAATCACAAGATTATCTCAATAGATGCAGGGAAGGCCTTTGACAAAATTCAACAGCACTTTTTGCTAAAAACCCTCAGGAAACTAGGTATCTATGGTATGTATCACAAAATAATAAAAGCTATCTACAACAAACCCACAGCCAATATCATACAGGCAAAAACTGGAAGCATTCCCTTTGAAATCTGGCACAAGACAAAGATGCCTTCTCTCACCACTCCAATTCAATATAGTATTGGAAGTTCTAGCCAGAGCTAACTGTGCAAGAAAAAGAAATAAAGAGTATTCAATTAGGAAAAGAGGAAGCTAAATTGTCTCTATTTGTAGATGACATGATTGTATATTTAGAAGACCCCATCATCGCAGCCCAAAATCTCCTGAAACTGATAAGCAACTTCAGCAGTCTCAGGATACAAAATCGATGTGCAGAAATCACAAGCATTTCTATACACCAATAACAGACAGAGAGCCAAATCAAAAGCGAACTCCCATTCACAATTGCAACAAAGAGAACAAAATACCATAGGAATACAACTAACGAAGGATGTAAAGGACCTCTTCAAGGAGAACTTACAAACCACTGCTCAGTGAAATAAGAAAGGACACAAACAGATGGAAAAACATTCCCATGCTCATGTTTAGCAAGATTGAACATCAGGAAAATGGCCATACTGCCCAAAGTAATTTACAGATTCAATGCTATCCCCGTCAAGTTACCAATGACCTTCTTCACAGAACTGGAACAAACCACTGTGAACTTCATATGAAACCAAAAGAGAGCCTGCAAACCCAAAACAATCCTAAGCAGAAAGAACAAAGCTGGAGGCATCATGCTGCCTGACTTCAAACTATACTACAAAGCCACAATAATCAAAACAGCATGGTACTGTTACCAAAACAGAGAGACCAATGGAACAGAACAGAGTCCTCAGAAGCAATGCCACACATCTACAGTCATCTGATCTTTGACAAACTTGACAAAAACAAGCAATGGGGAAAGGATTCCCTGTTAAATAAATGGCGTTGGGAAAACTGGCTAGCCATGTGCAGAAAGCAGAAACTGGACCCCTTCCTGACACCTTACACTAAAATTAACTCCAGATGGATTAAAGACTTAAACATAAGACCTAACACCATAAAAACCCTAGAAGAAAACCTAGGCAAAACCATTCAGGACATAGGCACAAGCAAGGACTTCATGACTAAAAACACCAAAAGCAATGGCAACAAAAGCCAAAATAGACAAATCAGATCTTATTAAATTCCAGAGCTTCTGTACAGCAAAGGAAGCAATCATTAGAGCAAATTGGCAACCAACAGAATGGGAGAAAATTTTTGCAATCTACCCATCTGACAAAGGGCTAATATCCAGAATCTACAAAGAACTAAAACAGATTTGTAAGAAAACAAACAAACCCATTCAAAAGTGGGTGAAGGATATGAAGAGACACTTTGCAAAAGAAGATATCTGTGAGGCCAACAAACATGAAAAAATGCTCATCATCACTGGTCATTAGAGAAATGCAAATCAAAACTACATTGAGATACCATCTCACACCAGTTAGAATGGCGATCATTAAAAAATCTGGAGACAACACATGCTGGAGAGGATGTGGAGAAATAGGAACACTTTTACACGATTGGTGGGAGTGCAAATTAACGCAACCATTGTGGAAGACAGTGTGGCCATTCCTCAAGGATCTAGAACCAGAAATACCATTTGACCCAGCAATCCCATTACTGGGTATATACCCAAAGAATTATAAGTTGTTCAATTATAAAGACACATGAACACGTATGTTCGTTGCAGTACTCTTTACAATAGCAAAGGCCTGGAACCAACCCAAATGTCCATCAACAATATTAGACAGATCAACAAGACAGAAAATTAACTAGAGTATTTAGGACTTGAACTCAGCTTTGGACAAAGCAGACCAAATAGACATCTACAGAACTCTCCACCCCAAATTAATAGAACATTCATTAGTCTCAGCACCACACCACACTTATTCTAAAATTGACCACATATTTGGAAGTAAAACAGAAATCATAACAATCTCTCAACAAAAGTGCAATCAAATTAGAACTCAGGATTAAGAAACTCACTCAAAATTGCACAACTACATGAAAACTGAAAAACCTACTCCTGAATGGCTACTGTGTAAATAACAAAATTAAGGCAGAAATAAATAAGTTCTATAAAACCAATGAGAACAAACACAAGGTACCAGAATCTTTGGGACACAGCAAAAGCAGTGTTCAGAGAGAAATTTATAACGCTAAAAACTCACAGGAGAAAGTGGGAAAGTTCTAAAATTGACACCCTAATATCACAATTAAAAGAACTAGGGAAGCAAATAAAAACAAATTCAAAAGCTAGCAAAAGACAAGAAATAAGTAAGATTAAAGCAGAACCGAAGGAGACAGAGACACAAAAAAACCCTTAAAAAAATCAACGAATTCATGAGATGGTTATTTGAAAAAAATCAACAAAATAAATAGACTGCTAGCAAGGCTAATAAAGTAGAAAAGAGAGAGAAGAGTCAAATAGATACAGTAAAAAATGCTACACAGAATTTCATCACTGATGCCACAGAAATACAAACTACCATCAGAGAATACTATAAACACCTCTATGCAAATAAACTAGAAAATTTAGAGGAAATAGCTACATTCCTGGACACATACACCTGCTCAGGACTAAACCAGAAAGAAGCCAAATCCCTGAATAGACCAATAACAAGTTCTGAAATTGAGGCAGTAATTAATAGCTACCAACCAAAAACAGCCCATGACCAGATGGATTCACAGCTGAATTCTACCAGAGGTATAAAGAGGGAGCTGGTACCACTTCTTCTGAAACTATTCTGAACAATACAAAAAGAGAGACTCCTCCCTAACTCATTTTATGAGGCCAGCATCATCCTGATACCAAAAGCTGGTAGAGACACACACACAAAAAGGAAATTTCAATCCAATATTCCTGATGAACACTGATGCAAAATCCTCCATAAAATTCTGGCAAACTGAATCCAGCAGCACATCAAAGAGCTTATCCACCACGATCAAGTCGGCCTCATTTCTGGGATGAAAGGCTGGTTCAACATACACAAATAAATGAATGTAATCTGTCATATAAACAGAAACAATGACAAAAACCACATGATTATCTGAATAGATGCAGAAAATATATTTTATAAAATTCGACACCCCCCTCATGCTAAAACTCTCGATAACTAGGTATTGATAAAACATATCTCAAAATAATAAGAGCTATTTATGACAAACCCACAGCCAATATCACAATGAATGAGCAAAACCTGGAAATATTTCCTTTGAAAAATGGCATAAGGCAAAATATCCCCCTCTCTCACCCCTCCTATTCAACATACTGTTGGAAGTTTTGGCCAGGACAATTAGGCTAGAGAAAGAAATAAATCATATTTAAAATGGAAAGAGAGGAAGTCAAATTGTATGTTTGCAGATAACATGATTAAATATTTAGGAAACCACATCGTTCTCAGCCCCAAATTTTCTTATGCTGATAACCAACTTGAGCAATGTCTCAGGAGACAAAATCAATGTGCAAAAATTATAAGCATTCCTATAGATCAATAATAGACAAAAAAATGACCAAATAATGAGTGAAATTCCATTCACAATTGCTGCAAAGAGAATAAAATACCTAGGAATAAAACTTACAAGGGATGTGAAAGACTGCTTCAAGGAGAACAACAAACTGCTGCTCAAGGAAATAAGAGAGGATGCAAACAAATGAAAAACATTCCATGCTCATGGATAGGAAAAATCAATATCATGAAAAAGTCCATAATGTCCAAAGTAATTTATAGATTCAATGGGATCCCCATCAAGCTATCATGGACTTTCTGACAGAATTAGAAAATAACTACTTTTAATTTCATATAGAACCAAAAAGAGCACGTTGAGACAAGATAACTTTAAACAAAAAGAACAAAGCTGAAGGCATCATGCTACCTGACATCAAACTATACTGCAGGGTTACAGCAAACAAAAAAGTATGGTACTGGTATCCAATTCAATATATAGACCAATGGAACAAAACAGAGGCCTCGACATAACACCACACATCTACAAACACTTGATCTTTGACAAACCTGACACAAACAACCAATGAGGGAAGGATTTCCTATTTAATAAATTGGGTTAGAGAAAACTGGCTAGCCATATGCAGAAAACTGAAACTGGACCCCTTCCTTACACCTTATACAAAAATTAACTCAGGATGGATTAAAGACATAAAAATAAGCCTGAAAACCATAAAAACCCTGGAATAAAACCTAAGCAATACCATTCAGGACATAGGCATAGGCAAGGACATCATGACTAAAACACCAAAAGCAATGGCAACAAAAGCCAAAATAGACAAATGGTATCTAATTTAACCAAAGAGCTTCTGCACAGCAGGAGAAATTATCATCAGAGTGAACAGGCAACCTATAGAATGAGAGAAAATTGTCGCAGTCTATCCATCTTAAACAGGGCTAATATCTGGAATCTACAAAGAACTTAAAGAAACTACAAGGAAAAAAAAAACATCAAAAAGTGGGTGCAAAATATGAACAGACGCTTTCCAAAAGAAGACATTTATGTGGCCAAGAAACATATGAAATAAAGCCCATCATCTCTGATCATTAGAGAAATGCAAATCAAAACCACAATAAGATCCATCTCACACCAGTTAGAATGGTGATCGTTGAAAGGTCAGAAAACAACTGCTGAAGAAGATGTGGAGAAATGAAATCGGTTTTACACTGTTGGTGGGAGTGTAAATTAGTTCAACCATTGTGGAAGACAGTGTGGTGAATCCTCAAGGATCTAGAACCAGAAATACCACTTGACTCAGTAATCCCATTACGGGGTATATACCCAAAGGATTATAAATCTTTCTACTATAAGACCCAAGCACACGTATGTTTATTACAGCAGTGTTCACAATAGCAAAGACATGGAACCAACCCAAATGCTCATCAAGGATAGACTGGATAAAGAAAATTGGCATATATACATCATGGAATACTATGTAGCCATAAGAAATGATGAGTTCATGTATTTTGCAGGAACATAAATGAAGCCAGAAACAAACATTCTCAGCAAACTAACGCAAGAACAAAAACAAAACATCGCATTTTCCCACTCATAAGCGGGAGTTGAATAATTACAATGCATGAACATGGGGGAGGGGAACATTACACACCAGGGCCTGTCAAGGGATGCAGGACTAGTCGGGATATAGTATTAGGATGAATACCTAATGTAGATGACAGGTTGAATGGGTGAAGCAAACCACCATGGCAAGTGTATACCCATATAACAGACGTGCACGTTCTGGCACATGTATAACAGAACTTAAAGTGTAATTTGAAAAAAAAAGCTTATCCTCCACGATCAAGTCACTTTTCATTGCTGGGATGCAAGGCAAGTTCAACATATGCAAATCAATAATCCATCACATAAACATAATCCGTCATATAAACAGGACCAATGACAAAAACCACATGATTATCTCAATAGATACAGAAAAAGCTTTTGATAAAATTTAACACCCTTTATGCTAAAATCTCTCAATAAACTAGGTATTGATGGAATGTATCTCAAAATAATAATAGCTATTTATGAAAAACCCACAGCCAATGTTATTCTGAATTGGCAAAAGCTGGAAATATTCCCTTTGAAAACTGGCACAAAAACAAGTATACCCTCTCTCACCATTCCTATTCAACATAATGTTAGAAGTACTGGCCAGGACAAGCAGGCTAGTAAAATAAATAAAGGGTATTCAAATAGGAAAAGAGAAAGTCAAAATTGTCTCTGTTTGCAGATGACATGATTAAATATTTAGGAGACATCATTGTCTTAGCCCAAAATCTCCTTAAGCTGATAAGCAACTTCAGCAAAGTCTCACAATACAAAATCAATGTGCAAAAATCACGAGCATCTCTACACACCAATAATAAACAAACAGAGAGCCAAATCATGAGTGAACTTCCATTCTGTATTGCTACAAACAGAATAAAATGCCTAGAATTACAACTTACAAGAAATGTGAAGGACATCTTCAAGAACCACAAATCTCTTCTCAAGAAAATAAATAAGACAAAAAACAAATGGAAAATCATTTCATGCTAAAGAATTGGAAGAATCAATATCATGAAAATGGCCACACTGCCCAAAGTAATTTATAGATTCATTGCTATCATCATCAAGCTACCATTGACTTCCTTTACAGAATTAGAAAAAACTACTTTAAATTTCAAATGGAACCAAAAAACAGCCTGTAGAGACAAGACAATTCTTAGCAAAAGAACAAAGCTGGAGTCATCATGCTACCTGACTTCTAACCATACTGCAAGGCTACAGTAACCAAAACAGCATGGTACCTGGTATCAAAATGGATCTATAGATCAATGGAACATTGCAGAGACCTCAGAAATATTGCCAGACATCTACAACCATCTCATCTTTGACAAACCTGACAATAACAAGCAATGGAGAAAGGATTCCATGTTCAATAAATGGTGTTGGGAAAATTGGTTAGCCATATGCTGAAAGCTGAAACTTGACCCCTTTCTTATACCTTATACAAAATTTAACTCAAGATGGATTAAAGACTTAAATGTAAGACCTACAAACATAAAAACCCTAAAGAAAACCTAGGCAATGCCATTCAGGACATAGGCATGGGCAAAAACTTTTTGAGTAAAACACCAAAAGCAATGGCAACAAAAGCCAAAATTGACAAATTGTATCTAATTAAACTAAAGAGCTTCTGCACAGTAATAGAAACTATCATTAGAGTGAACAGGGAACCTACAAAATGGGAGAAAAATTTTGCAATTTATCCATCTGACAAAGGGCTAATATTAAGAATCTACAAAGAACTTAATCAAATTTACAAGAAAAACAAACAACCCCATCAAAAAATGGGTGAAGGATATGAACAGCCTCTTCTCAAAAGAAGACATTTATGATGCCAACAAACATATAAAAGAAAGCTCATCATCACTGGTGGTTAGGGAAATGCCAATCAAAACCACAATGAGATATCATCTCACACCAGTTAGAATGGCGATCATTAAAAAGTCAGAAACAACAGATGCTGGAGAAGATGTAGAGAAATAGGAACACGTTTAGACTGTTGGTGGGAGTATAAATTAGTTCAACCATTGTGGAAGACAGTGTGGTGATTCCTCAAGGATCTGGAACCAGAAATATCATTTGACTCAGCAATCCTATTACTGGGTATATACCCAAAGGATTATAAATCATTCTACTATAAAGACACATGCACACGTATGTTTGTTGCAGCACTGTTCACAATAGCAAAGACTTGATACCAATACAAATGCCCATCAATGATAAACTGGATAAAGGAAGCGTGGCATATATATGCCATGGAATACTATGCATCCACGAAAAAGGATGAGTTCATGTCCTTTGCAGTGACATAGATGAAGCTAAAAACCATCATTCTCAGCAAGCTAACACAGGAATAGAAAACCATGCACTGCATGCTCTCAGTCATGAGTTGGAGGTGAACAATGAGAACACATGGACTCAGGGAGGGGAACATCACACACTGAGGCCTGTTGAGGGGTGATAGGCTAGGAGCGGGATAGCATTAGGAAAAATACCTAATGTAGATGACAGGTTGATGGGTGTAGCAAACCACCATGGCATGTGTATACCTATTTAACAAACCTGCACGTTCTGCCCATGTATCTCAATCTAACGTATAGTTAAAAAAATAAGATAAAATAAAATTTAAAAAGGTTAATGAGGTGATAAGGGTAACACTCTAATTAAACAACACTGGTTTCCTTATAAGAAAAAGAATAGACACAAGAGCATCCTCTCACACTCCCCAAGTGTGCACAGGGGAGAGACCACATGAGGTCACAGTGAGAAGGCTCCTGCCTACAAGTCAGGAAGGGAGGCTTCACCAGAAACCAAATTTTCAGACACCTTTATCATGCAATTTCTTCTCTCAGAATTGTAAAAAATAATTAAATAAATTTAAAATAAAAATTGTAAAACCCTAAAAACAAACTTCTTGGGAATAGCAATAAAGGCCACCCTTATTCCACCATGGAAAATAATTTGGCTGCATTGTGTGTATTACCTAGGGCTTTGTGGAAAGCCAAACTTAAGAGTGATGATCTAGGGTAGAGACCTGAAGTGGGATTAAATCCAAAACAAAGAAATTTCTAAGTAGCAAAACATTTAATAAGTGGTGTGGTTACTTTTAACAGCTAATGTGCAGATACAGCAGGAAAGAAATTATTTAAAGGTGGAATTTATAATGAAAAGAAAACAGGGAATAAAATTTGGAAAATTTATGGCTTGGTAATGTAGTAAAGAAGAGAGCATTTTTGGGGCAGGAATCCAAGGGTGCAGCTGAAAGGTGCTTTGCTGAAGAGATTAGCATAACTAACAGGAAGCCATGTGCTAATAGTCAAAACAATGTGAAAATTGCCTCAAGAACATTTCATAAATCTTTGAATCTGGTTCTTTATTACAGGTCCAGAGTCCTACCAGGATAGAACAGTTTGAGAATCAGCTCTGGGGATGCTACCTTTCTGCCTCACCTAGAAATGCTTTTCCTCACATCTCAGCCACTCAAAACAAAGTGATGGAGGAAGATTTACCAACCAAATGGAGAGCAAAAAAAAAAAAAAAAAAAAGAAAAAGAAAAAAAAGAAAAAAAGAAAAAAGTAGGAGTTGCAATTCTCATCTCTGATAAATAGACTTTAAAGCAACAAAGACCAAAAGAGACAAAGAAGGAGATCACATAACGGTAAAAGGATCAATGTAACAAGAAGAGCTAACGATCCTAAAATATATATGCACCCAATACAGAAGTACCCAGATACATAAGGCAAGCTCTTAATGACTTACAAAGAGACTTAGACCCCCACACAATAATAGTGGGAGACTTTAATACTACATTGTCAATATTAGACAGACCAACGAGACAGAAAATTAACAAGGATACCCAGTACTTGAACTCAGACCTGGAACAAGTAAATGTAATAAACATTTACAGAACTCTCCACCCCAAATCCACAAAATATACATTTTTCTCAGTATCATATCACACCTATTCTGAAAGTGACCACATAATTGGAAGTAAATCATCCCTCAGCAATTGCACAGCATCTCACAGGCTTAAATGAAATATTGGTTGGCTGCTTCTTTGTTATTTTCCTCCCTTACTCCTTCCTGTCTCCATTGTTAAACACAATTATTGGCATAAAAGAGGTTTAATACCCATCTTTAGATTGTATTCTAGCCCAGGCAATAGAGCAAGATTTTCGTTCTTTCTCCCTCTTTCTCTTTCTTTCTTTCATTCTCTTTTTTCTTTCTTTCGCTCTTTCTTCTTTACTTTCTTTCTAAAAAAAAAAAAGAAAAAAAATAAAGAAAAGGCTTTATCAGTTTGTTTGCAACTTTTGAAAAAAAGAAAAGAAATTTTATTTTATTTTTTTTAGTGTGATTCAATATGTTTATTTTTGCTTCAGTTGCCTGTTCTCTTAAGAGCTTACTACAGAACTCTTTGCCCAGACCAATGTACTAGGTGTTTCCTCAATGTTTTCTTCCAGTAGTTTCATAGTTTCAGGTCCCTGATTTAAGAGACTCCAGTTTTTGAAGGCTGGTGAGGTATGTAAATGAATTGAGAAAAGGAATTGATTAAGGTCATCTTTGAAGCATTAGAAGAAAATACAGAAAACAATAAAGAATACCTTAATAAGTGAAAACCAAGAAGGAGATTGATGGAAACAGGACTGTGAGACAAATAAAAAGAAATTGTAAAATAATATACATAAAATTGATTCATCAGTGATTACATTAAATGCAATTAGACAAAAGATAACAATAAAAGAAAAAGACTGACATCATAGCATTAGAAAACTAAAATTATATTTTATCTACAAAAATATACCTTAAATATAAAGTTACGGAGAGGTTAAAAGAGTAGAAAAATGCAGTTGACCCATAAACTACACAGGTTTAAATTGCACATTCTATTTGTACGTATGTTTTCTTCCACCTATGCCACCCGTGATACAGCTGTACAAACTCTTACTTTTTCTCCTCCTCAGCTTACTTAATGTGAATATGACAAGAAAAAAGACTTTGTGATGATTTACCACATCCACTAATTAAATAGTACGTACGTGTTCTCATCTTTATGTTTTCTCTTGATAAGATTTTCTATTATTGAGCTTAAATTATGGTAAAAAAACACAGTATATACTACATATAACACAAAAATACTTGTTAATGAACTTTTTATTTTATTAATATGGCTTCTGGTCAGCAGAAGACTATTAATCGTTAAGTTTGGAAGATGTCAAAAGTCATATTTGGATTTTCAAGTGTGTGGAGGTCTGACACCCCCAAGCCCTGCATTGTTTAAGGGTCAATTATATATGCCTCAGAAATATTAACAAAACAAAACTTATGTAGACATAATAATATCAGACAACCTGGACTTTACAGAAACATGAGAGATAAACAAAGACATATTATGATCATGAAAATGTCCTCTTACTAGGAAAACATAGCAATTCTAAATCTGCATTCACCTAGTAGCATAGGAGCTAATTATGTTGGGCAAAAGTTAACAGAATGCCTGTGCGTACTATGCTGAAGAATGGCATTTCAAATATGTTCACATGCTAATCTTTAGGACCTATTAACCTAATATGCTACATAAAAGGAAAATTAATATAGACAGTGAAATTAAGGTTGTTAAACAGGTGATCTTAGAACAAAATTATCCAAGTAGAATCAAGGTAATCACAGAGATTCTTAAAAATGGAAGAGAGAATCAGAAGAGTCTGTGCCAGAGTGAAGCAATGTGAGAAAATCTTGACAGCCTTTACTGGCTGGGAAGACAGAAGAAGACCAGAGATGTCAAAAGATAATAATTACTCACATCAGGCCAAAATCATGGTTCTGCAAAAATAAAAAATAAACATTAGGGTAGAGCACTTGGCCTCTAGGCAAAACATAGAAGATTTTTTGGTTCGAAAACAATTAAGAGAATATTTGTTCAGTCATTGGCTGATGATTAACCTATCACAGACATCGGAGGCCACACATGAAAATGAATATAAATTTAATGGAATCAGGCTGGGCATGGTGGCTCATGCCTGTAATTTGAAAGGCCAAAACGGGTGGATCACTTGAGTTCAGGAGCCCAAGATCAGTCTGGCCAATGCGGAGAAACCCTGTCTCTACTAAAAATAGAGAAAAAAATTAGCCTGGCATGGTGGTGCCTGCCTGTAATCCCAGCTACTCAGGAGGCTGAGGCAGGAGAATCGCTTGAACACAGAAAATGGAGGTTGCAGTGATCCCAAGATCATGCAATTACACTCCAGTCTGGGCAAAACAGTGAAACTCCATCTCCAAAATAAATAAATAAAATACAATAAAATAAATTTAATGGAATTACTTCAAAACAGTCATGAAACACATAACAACAACAATAAACTCTGGGGGTGGGGGGGGAGTGAATATAACTTCCAGAATTGTCAAATAATATTATTTTGAATTTTAAGTTTTTTTAAATTATAATTTAAATTCTGAGATACATGTACAAAACATGCAGGTTTGTTACATAGGTATACATATGACATGGTGGTTTGCTACACCCATCAACCCATCATCTATGTTAGGGATTTTTTCTAATGCTGTCCCCTCTCCTAGTCTACCACCCCTGACAGGCCCCAATGTGTGATGTTTCCCTCCCTGGGTCCATGTGTTCTCATTTTTCAACACCAACTCATGTGTGAAAACATGGGGTGTTTTTTTTCTTCTTGTTATTGTTATTATACATTAAGTTCTGGGGTACATGTGCAGATTGTGCAAGATTGTTACATAGGTATACACACGCCATGGTGGTTTGCTGCATCTATCCCTCTGTCATCTACATTAGGTATTTCTCCTAATGTTATTCTCTCCCCATTTCTCGCACTCCCTGCTATCCCTCCCCTAGCTCTCCCACCCTCCAACAGGTTCCGGTGTGTGATATTACCCTCCCCTGTGTCCATGTGTTCTCATTTTTCAACACCCACTTATGAGTGAGAACATGCAGTGTTTGGTTCTCTCTTCTTGTGTCAGTTTTCTGAGAATGATGGTTTCCAGCTTTATTCATGTCCCTGCAAAGAACATGAACTCATCCTTTTTTATGGCTGCATAGTATTCCATGGTGTATATGTGCCACATTTTTGTTATCCAGTCTATCATTGATGAGCATTTGGGTTGGTTCCAAGTCCTTGCTATCGTAAGCAGTGCTGCAGTGATCACACGTGTGCATGTGTCTTTATAATAGAATGATTTATAATCCTTTGGGTATATACCCAGTAATGGGATTGCTGGGTCAAATGGTGTTTCTATTTGTAGATCCTTGAGGAATCATCACACTGTCTTCCACAGTGATTGAACTAATTACATTCCCCACCAACAGTGTAAACGTGTCCTATTTATCCACATCTTCTCCAGCATCTGTTGTCTCCAGGTTTTTCAATGATCACCATTCTAACTGGCGTGAGATGGTATCTCATCATGGTTTTGATTTGCACTTCTCTAATGACCAGTGATGATGAGCATTTTTTCATGTTTGTTGGATGCATAAATGTCTCCTTTTGAAAAGTGTCTGTTCATATCCTTTGCCCACTTTTTGATGAGATTGCTTGTTTTTTTCTTGTAAATTTGTTTAAGTTCTATGTGGATTCTTGATACTAGCCCTTTGCCAGATGGGTAGATTGCAAAAATATTCTCCCATTTTCTAGGTTGCCTGCTCACTCTAATGACAGTTATTATTACTGTGCAGAAGCTCTATGGTTTAGATAGATCCCATTTGTCAATTTTGACTTTTGTTGCCATTGCTTTTGATGTTTTAATCATAAAGTCTTGCCCATGCCTATGTTCTGAATGACATTGCCTAGGTTTTCTTTTACGGTTTTTATGGTTGTAGGTCTTATGTTTAAGTCTTTAATCCATCTTAAGTTAATTTTTGTATAAGGTGTAAGGAAGGGGTTAAGTTTCATTTTTCTGCATATGGCTAGCCAGTTTTCGCAACACTATTTTATTGAATAAGAGAATCCTTTCCCCATTGCTTGTTATTGTCAGGTTTGTCAAAGTTCAGATGGTTGTAGATGTCTGGCATTATTTCTGAGGCCTCTGTTCTGTTCCATTGGTCTATAGATCTGTTTTGATACCAGTACCATGCTGTTTTGGTTACTGTAGCCTTGCAGTATGGTTAGAAGTCAGGTAGCATGATGCCTCCAGCTTTGTTCCTTTTGCTAAAGATTGTTTTGTCTCTGTGGGCTCTTTTTTGGTTTTATATAAAATTTAAAGTAGTATTTTTCAATTATCTGAAGAAAGTCAATTGTAGCCTGATGGGGATAGCATTTAATCTATAAATTACTTTGGGTAGTGTGGCCATGTTCACAGTATTGATGCTTCCTATCCATTAGCATAAAATGTTTTTCCATTTATTTTTATTCTATTTATTTTCTTGAGAAGTGGTTTGTAGTTCTTCTTGAAGAGGCCCTTCACATTTCTTGTAAGTTGTATTCCTAGGTATTTTATTCTCTTTGTAGCAATCAAGAATGTGAGTTCACTCATGATTTGGCTTTCTCTTTGTCTATTATTGGTGTATGGAAATGCTTGCAATTTTTGCACTTTGATTTTGTATTTTGAGACTTTGCTGAAGTTGCTTATCAGCTTAAGGAGATTTTGGACTGAGACAATGAGGTTTTCTAAATATACAATTATGTCATCTGTAAACAGACAATTTGACTCCCTCTTTTCCTATTTGAACACACTTTATTTTTTTCTCTTGCCTGATTGTCCCGGTCAGAACTACCAATACTATATTGAATAGGAGTGGTAAGAGAGGGTATTCTTGTCTTGTGCCAGTTTTCAAAGGGAATTATTCCAGCTTTTGCCTGTTCAGTATGATATGGCTGTGAGTTTTTCATAAATAGCTCTTACTATTTTGAGATACATTCCCATCAATGCCGAGTTTGTTGAGAGTTTTCAGCATGAAGGAGTTTTTGAATTTTATCGAAGGCCTTTTCTGCATGAGATAATCATGTGGCTTTGGTCATTGGTTCTGTTTATGTGATGAATTACGTTTATTGATTTGGATGAGTTGAACCCGCCTTGCATCCCAATGATGAAGCCAACTTGATCGTGGTGGATAAGCTTTTTGATGTGCTATTGAATTCGTTTTTCCTGTATTTTATTAAGGATTTTTGCATTGATTTTCATCAGAGATATTGGCCTCAAATTTTTTGTTATTGTTGTGTCCCTGCCATTTTTGGTATCAGGGTGATGCTGGTCTCATAAAATGAGCTAGGGAGGAGTTCCCTCTTTTTCTGTTGTTTAGCATAGTTTTAGAACAAATGGTACCAGCTCCTCTTTGTACCTCTGATAGAATTTGGCTCTGAATCCATCTGGCCCTGGGGCATTTTCTTGTTGGTAAGCTATTAATTACTGCCTTAATTTTAGAACTTGTTATTGGACTCTTCAGGGATCTCAACTTCTTCCTGGTTTAGCATTGGGAGGGTGTGTGTCCAGGAATTTATCCATTTCTTCTAGATTTTCTAGTTTATTTGCATAGAGGTGTTTACGCTATTCTCTGATGGTAGTTTGTATTTCTGTGGGATCAGTGGTGATATCCCCTTTATCATTTTTTATTGTGTATATTTGATTCTTCTCTGTTTTCTTCTTTATTAGTCTGGCTACCTGTCTATCTATTTTGTTAATCTTTTCAAAACCAGCTCCTGGATTCATTGATTTTTTTGAAGAGCTTTTCATGTCTCTATCTTCTTCAGCTCTTCTCTGGTCTTAGTTATTTCTTGTCTCCTGCTAGTTATTGAATTTGTTTACTTTTGCTTCTCTAGTTCTTTTAATTGTGATGTTAGGGTGTCAATTTTAGATTCTTTCTTGCTTTGTCTTGTGGGCATTTAGTGCTATAAATTTCCTTCTAAACACTGCTTTAGCTGAGTTCCAGAAATTCTGGTATGTTGTGTGTTTGTTCTCATTGTTTTCAAAAAACTTATTTACTTCTGCCTTAATTTTGTTATTTACCCAGTAGTCATTCAGGAGTAGGTTTTTCAGTTGCCATGTAGTTGTGTGGTTTTGAGTGAGTTTTTAAATTTTGAGTTCTAATTTGATCGTACTGGGTCTGGAGAGACTTGTTTGTTGTGATTTTTGCTTTTTTGTATTTGCTGAGGAGTGTTTTACTCCCAATTATGTGGTCAGTTTTAGAATAAGTGCAATGTCATGCTGAAAAGAATGTCTTTTCTGTTGATTTGAGGTGGAGAGTCTGAAGATGTCTATTAGGTCAGCTTGGTCCAGAGCTGAGTTCAAGTCCTGGATATTCTTGTTAATTTTCTGTCTTGTTTATCTCTCTAATATTGAGAGTGGGGTATCAAGTGTTCAATTTATTATTTTGTAGCTGTCTATGTTTTCTTGTAGGTCTCTAAGGACTTGCTTTATGAATGTGGGTGCTTCTGTATTGAGTGCCTATATATTTAGGATAGTTAGCTCTTTTTGTCTGCATTAATCCCTTTATCATTATGTAATGCCTTCTTTTACTTTTTTGATCTTTATTGGCTTAAAATTTGTTTTATCCAAGACTGGGGATTGCATCCCTTGCTTTTTTTGCTTTCCATTTGCTTGGTAAATATTTCTTCATCTTTTTATTTTGAGCCTATGTATTTCTTTGCATGTGAAATGGGTCTCCTGAATGCAGCACATCAATGATCTTGACTCTTTACACAATTTGCCAGCTTGTGTCTTTTCAATTGGGGCATTTAGCTCATTTACATTTAAGGTTAATATTGCGAATTTGATCCTGTCATTATAACGCTAGCTGGTTATTTAGCCAGTTAGTTGATGCAGTTTCTTCATAGTGTCAATGGTCTTTACAATTTGGTATGTTTTTGCAGTGACTAGTATAGGTTTTTTTCTTTTTACATTTAGTGCTTCTTTTCAGGAGCTCTTGTAAGGCAGACCTGTTGGTGACAAAATCTCTCAGCATTTTCTTGTCTGTGAAGGATTTTATTGCTCCTTCACTTATGAGGTCTTAGTTTGGCTGGATATCAAATTTTGGGTTGAAAATTCTTTTCTTTAAGAAATGTTGAATATTGACCTCCCCCACCCCCCAATTCTGGCTTGTAGGGTTTCTGCAGAAGAATCTGCCTTTAGTGCAATGGGTTTCCCTTTGTGGGTAATCTGACTTTTCTCTCTGGCTGCCCTTAACATTTTTGTCTTCATTTCAACTTTGATGAATCTGACAATTATGTGTCTTAGGGTTGCTCTTCTTGAAGAGTATCATTGCGGTTTTCTCTGTATTTTCTGAATTTGAACGTTGTTCTGTCTTGCTAGGTTGGGGAGTTCTCCTAATAAAATCCTGAAGAGTGTTTTCCAAGTTGGTTCCATTCTCCCCTGTTACTTTCAGATACACCAATCAAACATAGATTTGGTCTTTTCATATAGCTTCATATTTCTTGGAGACTTTGTTTGTTCCTTTGCATTCTTTTTTCTCTAATCTGGACTTCATGCTTTATTTAAGCTCATCTTCCATCTCTGATATCCTTTCTTTTGCTTGATTGACTTGGCTATTGATACTTATGTACGCTTCACAAAGATCCTGTGCTGTTTTTTTTCAGCCATATCAGGTTATTTATGTTCTTCTCTAAACTGGTTATTCTAGTTAGCAATTCCTGTAATCTTTTATCAAGGTTCTTATCTTTCTTGCATTGAATTAGAATATGCTCTGTTAGCTCGGAGTTTATTTCCCACCTTCTAATGCCTACTTCTGTCAACTTGTCAAAGTCATTCTCCATCTGGTTTTGTTCTCTTGCTGGTGAGGAATTGTCATCTTTTAAGAGGAGAAGAGATGATTTGGTTTTTGGAATTTTCCACCTTTTTGCACGGGTTTTTCCTCATCTTTGTGGATTTATCTACATTTGGTCTTTTGATGTTAGTGACCTTCAAATGGTGTTTTTGTGTGAATGTCCATTTTGTTGGTGTTGATGCTATTTTTTTCTATTTGTTATTTTTGTTTCTAAAAGTGAAGCCCCTCTGCTGCAGGTCTACTGGGATTTTCTGGAGGTCCACTCTAGGCCCTGTTTGCCTGGGTATAATCAGCAGAGGCTGGAGAACAGCCAAGATTTCTGCCTGTTTTTCTTCTAGAATCTTCATCCTAGAGGGTCATCTGCCAGATGCCAGCTGGTGCACTCTTGTATGAGGTGTCTCTTGACCCCTGCTGGGGAAGTGTCTTTCAGGTCATGAGGCATGAGGGTCAGGGACTGACTTGAGGAGGCAGTCTGTCCCTTGGCAGAGCTCGAGTGCTGTGCTGTGAGATCCACTACTCTCTTCAGAGCTGGCAGGCAAAAACATTTAAGTGTGCTGAAGCTGCACCCACAGCCACCCGTTCCCCTAGGTGCTCTGTCCCAGGGGAGATGAAAAGTATTATCTATAAGCCCCTGACTGGGGCTGCTGCCTTTCTTTCAGGGATACCTGCCCAAAGAGAAGGAATCTAGAAAGGCAGTCTGGCTAAAGCCTCTTTTTAGAGCAGTGCTGAGCTCCACCCAGTTTGAATTTCCCAGTGGTTTTGTTTATATTGTGAGGGGAAACAGCCTACTCAAGCCTCAGTAATGATGAATGCCCCTCCCCCCCACTAAGCTGGAACATCTCAGGTAGACTTCAGACTGCTGTGCTGACAGCAAGAATTTCAATCCAGTGCATCTTAGCTTGCTAGTCTCTGTGGGGGGTGGAATCTGCTGAGCTAGACTAGTTGGCTCCCTTGTTTAGCCCCCCTTTCCAGGGGAGTGAACGGTTCTGTGTCACTGGCATTCCAGGTTCCACTGGGGTATGACAAAAAACTCCTGCAGCTAGTTCAGTGTCTGCCCAAAAGGCTGCCCAGTTTTGTGCTTAAAATTCAGAACTCGTGGTGGGAGTAGGCACCCAAGAAAACCTCTTGGCCTGCGGGTTGAAAAGACCATGTGAAAATTGTTGTTTCTGAAGCTGGAACGCACTGTTCTTCATAGCACAGTCCCTCATGGCTTTTCTTGGCTAGGGGAGGGAGTTCTCCAACCTCTTGCACTTCCCAGGTGAGGTGATGCCCCACCCTTTTTCGGCTCGGCCTCCATGGACTGCACCCACTGTCTAACCAGTCTCAATGAGATGAGCCATGTACCTCAGTTGGAAACGCAGAAATCACCCATCTTCTGTGTTGATCTCATTGGGAGCTGCAGACCAGAGCTCTTTCTACTCAGCTATCTCACTAGTCACCATTATCTATATTTTTAATTTTTAAAAATTTTAAAAATATGAGTACACAGTAGGTTTATATATTTATGGGGTACATGAGATTGTTTTTTATATAGGCATGCAATGTGGTACAATCACATTGGAGAATGGGCATTCATCCACTCAAGCATTTATTTGAGTTGTGAACAATCAAATTATACTCTTTAAATTATTTTAAAATGTACAATTATTATTTACTATATTTTTGCTGCATTCATCCTCCCATCATCTACATTAAGTAGTTGTCCTAATGATGGCCCTCCCCAATCCCCCCAGCACTTTTTATCCATCCCCTAGCCCCACCACCTCCCAACAGGCCCCAGTGTGTGATGTTCCCCTCCTTGTGTCCATGTGTTCTCACTGTTCAACACCCACTTTTGAGTGAGAACATGCAGTGTTTGGTTTTCTGTTCTTGTGTCAGTTTGCTGAGAATGATGGTTTCCAGCTTCATCCATGTCCCTGCAAAGGACATGAACTCATACTTTTTATGGCTGCATAGTAGTCCATGGTGTATATGTGCCACATTTTCTTATCCAGTCTATCATTGATCTATCATTGATGGGCATTTGGGGTTGGTTCCAAGTCTTTGCTATTGTGAACAGTGCTGCAAGTGAACACATGCAATGTGTGGATGTGTCTTTATAATAGAACGATTTATAATCCTTTGAGTATATACCCAGTAATGGAATTACTGGGTCAAATGGTATTTCTGTTTCTAGATCCTTGAGGAATAGCCACACTGTCTTCCACAATGGTTGATATAATTTACACTCCTACCAATGGTGTAAAAGCATTCCTATTTCTCCACATCCTCTCCAGCATCTATTGTCTCCAGACTTTTTAATGATCACCATTCTAACTGGCATGAGATGGTATCTCAAAGTTGTTTTGATTTGCATTTCTCTAACGACCAGTGATGATGAGCATTTTTTTCATATGTTTGTTGGCTGTGCATAGATCTTTTTTTGAAAATTGTCTGTTTACATTCTTTGTCCACTTTTTAAAAAACATTTATTTATTTTACTTTAGGTGCATACTATATCTGGCATTTCTCCCCATGTTATCCCTCCCACCCTCCCCTCTCTCCCCACCCCCCATTGTCTCTCCCCTACCCCCCCCAACTGTCCCTGTGTGTGATGCTCCTCTCCCTGAGTCCACGTGTTCTTGTTGTTCAATACCCACCTATGAGTGAGAACATATTGTGCTTGGCTTTCTGTTCTTGGGTCCGTTTGCTGGGAATGATGGTTTCCAGATTCATCCAATTCCCTACAAAGGACACGAACTCATCATTTTTTATGGCTGCCTAGTATTCCATGGTGTATATGTACCACATTTTCTTTGTCCACTTTTTGATGGTATTGTTTTTTCTTGTGAATTTGTTTAAGTTCTTTGTAGATTCTGGATATTAGCCCTTTGACAAATGTGTAGATTGCAAAAATTTTTCCCATTCTGTTGGTTGCCAGTTCACTCTAATGATAGTTTATTTTGCTGTGCAGAAGTTCTTTAGCTTAATTACATACCATTTGTCTGTTTTGGCTTTTGTTGCCACTGCTTTTGGTGTTTTAGTCATGAAGTTTTTGCCCATGCCTATGATCTGAATGGTATTGCCTAGGTTTTCTTCTAGGATTCTGATGTGTTAGGTCTTATGTTTAGATCTTTAATCCATCTAGAGTTAATTTTTGTATAGGTGTAAGGAAGGGGTCCAGCTTCAGATTTCTGCATATGGCTAGCCAGTTTTCCCAACACCATTTACTAAATAGGGAATCCTTTCCCCATTGTTTGTTTTTGTCAGGTTTGTCAAACATCAGATGGTTGTAGATGTGTGGCATTACTTATGAGGTCTCTGTTCTGTTCCATTGATCTATATCTCTGTTTTGATACCAGCACCATACTGTTTTGATTACTGTAGACTTGTAGTATAGTTTGAAGTAAGGTAGCATGATGCCTCCAGCTTTTTTTTTTTTTTTTTTGCTTAGGATTGTCTTGGCGATGCAAGCTCTTTTTATGGTTCCATATGAAGTTTAAGGTGTTTTTTCCCAGTTCTGTGAAGAGGTCAATGGTAGCTTGATGGGGGACAGCATTGAATCTATAAATTACTTTGGGCAGTGTGGCCATTTTCACAATATTGATTCTTCCTATTCCATGAGTATGGAATGTTTCTCCATCTGTTTGTATCCTCTCCTATTTCTTTGAGCAGTGGTTTGTAGTTCTCCTTGAAGAGGTCCTTTACCGTCCTTGTTAATTGTATTCCTAGGTATTTTATTCTCTTTGTAGCAATTGTGAATGGCAGTTCATTCTTGATTTGGCTCTTTTTAAGTCTGTTATTGGTGTGTAGGAATGCTTGTGATTTTTGCACATTGATTTTGTATCCTGAGAGTTTGCTGAAGTTGCTTATAACTTAAGGAGATTTTGGGCTGAGATGATGGGGTCTTCTAAATATACAGTCATGTCATCTGCAAATAAAGACAATTTGACTTACTATTTTCCTAATTGAATATGCTTTATATTTTTTTCTTGCCTGATTGCTCTGGCCAGAACTTCCAATACTATGTTGAATAGGAGTGGTGAGAGGGTTTCCTTGTCTTGTGCCTGATTTCAAAGGGAATGCTTGCAGTTTTTGCCCATTCAGTATGGTATTGGCTGTGGGTTTGCCATAAATAGCTTTTATTATTTCGAGATATGTTCCATTGATACCTAATTTATTGAGAGTTTTAGGCTTTAAGGGCTGTTGAATTTTGTCAAAGGCCTTCTCTGCATCTATTGAGATGATAATGTGGATTTTGTCTTTGGTTCTGTTTATGTGATGGATTGCGTTTTTAGATTTGTGTATGTTGAACAAGCCTTGCATCCCCTGCATGAAACTGACTTGATTGTGATGGATAAGTTTTTGATGTACTGTTGCATTTGGTTTGCCAGTATTTTATTAATGATTTTTGCATCAATGTTCATCATGGATATTGGCATGAATTTTTTTTTTTTTTAGTTGTGTCTCTGCCAGGTTTTGGTATCAGGATGATGTTGGTCTCATAATATGAGTTAGGGAGGATTCCCCTCTTTTGTATTGTTTGGAATAGTTTCAGAAAGAATGGTACCAACTCCTCTTTGTACCTGTGGTAGAATTAGGCTGTGAACCCATCTGGTTCTGGACTTTTTTTGGTTGGTAGGCTATTAATTGCTGCCTCAACTTCACCTCTTGTTATTGGTCTATTCAGGGATTCACCTTATTCCTGGTTTAGTCTTGGCAGCATTTGGGAGTCCAGGAATTAATCCATTTCTTCTAAACTACTGGTTTATGTGCATAGAAGTGTTTGTAGTAATCTCTGATTGTAGTATATATTTCTGTGGAATCAGTGATGATATCTCCTGTATCGTTTTTTATTGCATCTGTTGGATTCTTCTCTCTTTTTCTTTTTTATTAGTCTGGTTAGCAGTCTATCTGTTTTGTTGATCTTTTAAAAAAGCCAGCTGCTAGATTTATTGATTTTTTGAAGGGTGTTTTTCATCTCTGTCTCCTTCACTTCTGCTTGATCTTGGTTATTTCTTGTCTTCTGCTAGCTTTTGAATTTATTTGATCTTGCTCCTCTAGTTCTTCAAATTGTGACATTAGGGTGTCAATTTCAGATTTTTCATTGCTTCTCATGTGGACATTTAGTGACACAAATTTCCCTTTTGACACTGCTTTAAATGTGTACCAGAGATTATGGTACATTGTGTCTTCATTCTCATTGGTTTCAAAGAACACCTTTATTTCTGCCTTCATTTCATTATTTATCCATAGTCATTCAGGAGCAGGTTGTTCTGTTTCCATGTAGTTGTGCGGTTTTGAGTGAGTTTCTTTATCCTGATTTTAATTTGATTGAATTGTGGTCTGAGAGACTGTTTGTTAGGATTTCCATTCTTTTGCATTTGCTGAGGAGTGATTTATTTCCATTTATGTGGTCTATTTTAGAGTAAGTGCAATGTGGTGCTGAGATAGAATATATGTTCTGTGGATTTGGGGTGGAGAGCTCTGTAGATGTCTATTAGGTCCACTTGGTCCAGATCTGAGTTCAAGTCCTGTATATACTTGTTAATTTTCTGTCTTGTCGATTTGTCTAATATTTTTAGCTTATGATGGGTTTATTAGGACATAACCCAGTGATAAGTCAAGGAGCATCTGTATTATTTTAATTGACAGAAATGATAATTGTATACATTTTATGGGGTACAATGTGATGTTTTGATACTTGCATACATTGTGGAATAATTAAATGAAAGTAATTAACACACCCATCACATCTCTTATTTTTTGTGATGAGCTGTTTGAAGTTTACTCTTTTAGTTATTTTGAAAATGCAGTACCTTATCCTTGACTATAATCATTTGGCTGTGCAACAGATATCAGAACTTATTCCTCCTATCTTAAACTTTGTGCCCTATGACCAGCAACTTCCTCTACTCATCCCCCCATCCTCAGTTTCTGATAACTACAATTCTGCTTTCTACTTTTTTAGATTTTCAAGATTTTACATGTAAGTAAAATAATGAAGTCTTTCTATGTCTGGCTTATTTCACTTAGCATAATGTTCTCCAGGTTCATCCATACTGTCTCAAATGATTAGGATTTCTGTCTTTTTATTGATGAATAGTATTTCACTGTGCATTTGTACCACATTTTAAAAATCAATTTATCTACTGATAGCCACAGATTGATTCCTTATCTTGGTTATTGTAAGCAATGCTGCAATTCACATGAGAGTGCAGATATCTGACACACTGATTTCAATTCCTTTTGCTGTATACTTAGAAGTGGATCAGCTGAATTATATGGTAGTTTTATTTTTATTTTTTTAATAAACATATTAACATTTTTGATAGTGGCTGTATTAATTTACATTCCCACCAAAAATGACCAAGAATTATCCTTTGTTTACATCCTTGCCAACACTCATTTTCTTTTATATTTTTTATAAAAGGCATTCTAACACATATGAGATAACATCTCATTGTAGTTTTAATTTTTATTTTTCTAATATTTAATAATGTTGAGCCTTTTTTCATGTACTTGTTTGGTAATTCGTATGTCATCTTTTGTGAAATGCCTATTCCGTTTCTTTACCCACATTTTGATTCATTTTTTAATTCACTATTGAGTTGTTTGAATTTCTTATATGTTTTGGATCTTAACCCCTTATTAGATGTATCATTTGCAAATCTTTTTCTCTCATTCTGTGGATTGTCTATTCACTCTTTTGTTTCCTTTGCTATGCAGAAGACTTAGTTTGATGCAATCCTATTTGTCTATTTTTGCTTTTGTCATTTGTACCTTTGCAATTATATCCAAGAATTTACTGCACAGACCAATGTCATTCAGCTTTTCTGCCATGCTTTTTAAATTTTTTTCTGTTACTTTTATTGATTTAGGTCTTATGTTTGAGTCTTTCATCAATCCTGTTTTGATTTCTTTGATGTCAGTTAAGGATCCAATTTCATTATTCTGCATTTGGAAAACTAGATTTGGTAGCATCATTTATTGAAGACTGTCCTTTCTTAATATTTTTTTCCTTGGACCATTGTCAAGTATCAGTTGAGCATAAATGCATGGGTTTATTTCTGGGCTTTATATCTTTATATCTTTTTGCATTGTATGATGTGTTTGTTTTTGTGCTAGCACCATGCTATTTTTGTTAAAATCTCTTTCTAGTATATTTGGTCTTGGGCTTTTCATTGATGGGAGAATTTTTATTGCTGATTCAATCTTCTTTTTCATTATTGTTAAGTTCAAGTTTTCTATTCAAGATTCAGTTTGGTAGGTGGCATGTGTCTAGAAATGTATCAATTTATTCTTATATTATTCAGTTTATTGGTATATGCTTTTTCATAGTAGATTCTTATAATGTTTTGTATTTCTCTGGTTAGTTGTAATGTCTACTTTTTTATTTCTGATTTTATATATTTCAATCTTTTCCATTTTTAAATTTAGTCTAGCTTAGGATTTGTTGATTTTGTTTGTCTTTTTCAAAAAGGGAGACCCAAATCTTACATTCACTTTTTTTTCAAATATTTTTCTGTATCTATTCTATTTATTTCTTCTCTGATAGTTATTTCCTTCCATCTGCTAAATTTGGGCTTAGCTTGCTCTTATTTTTTCTAGTTCTTTGAGGTGTAATATATTATTTGAGATCTTTCCTCCTTTTGATATAGGCATTTGTTGCTATTAATTTATCTCTATTTTTGTTTCTCTCAACGTATTTTTTATTTCCTTTTATGCTTTTGTGACCCATTAGTTGTTTAGGAACATGTTGTTTATTTTCCACATATTTTAGTATTTTTCAAGATTTTTCCTGTTATTAATTGCTAGTTTCATGCTATTTTAATCCACGAGAGATACTTGATATAATTTCAATCCTCTTAAATTTGTTAAGTCTCGTTTTGTGACCTAATACATGATTTTCCCTGAGGAATATTCCATGAAAACTTAAGAATGTGTATTCTGCTACTGTTGGATGGAATGTTTTACATATGTCTGTTAGGTTCACTTAGTCTAAAGTGTAATTCAAATCTAATGATTCCTTATTGGTTTTATGTCTAGATCATCTGTTACACTTTTAAAAGTGTATTGAGGTCTCTCATTATTATTATATTACAGTCTATCTCTCACTTCAGATCTTTTGACACTTACTCTATGTATTTAATTGTTCCAATGTTGGGGTGCATGTACATTTACAATCATTATGTACTCTTGGTAAATTGTTCATTTATTACAATATAATTTTGCACTCTAAGGTAAAATAGAACTGCTGGCTATCCTCTACAGTCTGGTAAGACCACTGGCTAATCATAGTTTATAACTTAAGGTCTATCTTGTCTAATGTAAGTACCTCTGCTCTCTTTTGATTTTCATTTGTGTGAAATAACTCTATCTCTTCAATTTTTAGTCTATGTATATCCTTACTAATAAAGTGAGTCTCTTGTAGACAACATACAGTTAGATTATTTTAAGAAATCCATTCAGAAATACTTGTCTTTAGATTAGAGAATTTAATTCATTTACATTTTAAGATAATTATTGATAGGTAAGAATTTACTACTGCCATTTTCTATTTTTTTTTTTGTTTGATTTCTGGTCCTCCCTTCCTCCTTTCCTGCCTTCTATTGTGAAAAATAACTTTTCTCTGGTAATATGTTTTAAATTATTGCTTTTTATTTTTTGTGTACCTGTTATGGGTTTTGTGATTTGAGGTTACTATCAGGTTTCCAAAAAAAAATTCTTATAACCAATTATTTTAAACTGATGACAACTGAACTCTTTCTTCCTCTCTTGCTATCTTTCTGTGATTCAATGGCTTTCTGTGGTGTTATGCTTTGGATTCTTTATTTTTATATTTTTTGCAGATACTATGAGTTTTTGTTATGTGGTTATCAAGAGAACTTACATAAAATATTGTCTCTTCATAACAGGCTATTTTAAACCAATAATAACTGAAGTTTAACCACATAAGAAACTTTACACTTTAACTTCTTCTTTCCCACTTTTTATGATTTTGATTTCAAAATGTATTTATTTATTGTAATTTGTAATCTTATCAATTTATTATAGTTATATTTTTAATAGTTTTTTAAAACTCATAGTGAAAATAGAATTGCTTTAAATACTACCCTTACAGTGTTAGAGAATCATGAATTTGACTATGTATTACTTATACAATTGAGTTTAACTTTTATTTGTTTCATGTAATTAACAGTTTTTCATTTTGCTTTAAAAAAAATCCTTTAGCAATTTCTGTGAGAGTAGGCCTATTGGTGATAAACTCCTTCAGCTTTTGTTTGTCATGACAAATTTTTATTTATCTTTCATTTTTGAATGATGGCTTTGCTGGTTAAAGCATTATTATTTCACAGCATTTTTTTCCTTCAGCACTTTTAATATATTATCCCCATCTCTCCTGGCCTGCAGATTTTTTTTTTTTTCTGAAAACATTGATGATAGCTGTATTGCAATTCCTTTGAAGGTAATTTATTTCTTATCTCTTATTACTTTCAGCGTCTTCTATTTTTTTTTTTTTTTTATAATTTGATTATGATGTGTCTTAGTGAACTTTTCTTTGGGTTGAGTTCTACTGGAAAAATCTGAGCTTCCTGAACTTGGGTGTTTTTGTATTTCTCCAGATTTAGGAAAATTCCAGCCATTAATTTCTTAAACAGTCTTCCTGGGCCTTTCTCTTCTCTTCTCCTTTGGAAACTCATATTATGCGAAAGTCAGATCTCTCGATTGTGTTCCATAATTCCCATGAGACCTGTTATTTATTTTTTATTCTTTTTCCTTTTTGTTTTTCTGAGTGGATAATTTCAGATGTCCTGTCTTCAAGCTTACTGAGTCTTCTGTTTAATCAAGTCTGCTATTGAAGCTTTCTATTAAATTTACAGTTTGATTGTTATATTATTTATCTCTAGAATATATTTTCTATTATTTCTATTTACTTGTCAAAATTCTCATTTTGTTTATAAATTGTTTTCCAAATTTTATTTAATTTATCAATCTGTATTTTCTTAAATTTCTCTGAACTTCTTTAAGAGATTATCTTGAACTCTTTGTCAGTCATTCATAGATCTTCATTTCTTCAGGATTCACTATTGTAGCTATATTAGTTTCTTTCAGTGGTGTCATATTTTTTTCTGATTTTTAAGTAGTCTTTATGTCTCTGCATTGATGCCTGCACATTTGAGGAAATGGCTATATTTTGTGACATTTGCAGGTGTTCCTTGGTGGTAATAAATGTGCAAAAATCACAAGCATTCCTATACACCAGTAACAGACAAACAGAGAGCCAAATCAAGAACGAACTGCAATTCACAATTGCTACAAAGAGAATAAAATACCTAGGAATACAACTAACAAAGAACATAAAGGACCTCTTCAAGGAGAACTACAAACCACTGCTCAAGGAAATAAGAGAGGACACAACAGATGGAGAAACATTCCATGCTCATGGTTAGGAAGAATTAATATCGTGAAAATGGCCATACTGCCGAAAGTAACATACAGATTCAATGCTATCCCCATCAAGCTACCAATGACCTTCTTCACAGAACTGGAAAAAAACACCTGAAACTTCATATGGAACCAAAAGAAAGCCCACATAGCCAAGTCAATTCTATGCAAAAAGAACAAAGTGGGAGGCATCACACTACTGGACTTCAAACTATACTACAAGGCTACAGTAATCAAAACAGTATGGTACTGGTACCAAAACAGACATATAGACCAATGGAACAGAACAGAGGCCTAGGAGGCAACACCACACATCTACAACCATCTGATCTTTGACAAACCTGACAAAAATAAGCAATGGGGAAAGGATTTCCTGTTTACTAAATGGTGTTGGGAAAACTGGCTAGCCATGTGCAAAAAGCAGAAACTGGATCCCTTCCTAACACCTTACACTAAAGTTAACTCCAGATGGATTAAAGACTTAAACATAAGACCTAACACCATAAAAACCATGGAAGAAATCTGGGCAAAACCATTCAAGACAGGCATAGGCAAGGACTTCATGACCAAAACACTAAAAGCATTGGCAACAAAAGGCAAAATAGACAAATGGGACCTAATCAAACTCCACAGCTTCTGCACGGCAAAAGAAACAGTCATTAGAGTGAATCGGCAACCAACAGAATGAGAAAAAATTTTTGCAATCTACCCATCTGACAAAGGGCTAATATCCAGAATCTACAAAAAACTAAAACAGATTTACAAGAAAAAAACAAACAAGCCCATTCAAAAGTGGGTGAAGGATGTGAACAGAAACTTTACAAAAGAAGACATACATGAGGCCAACAAACATATGAAAAAATGCTCATCATCACTGGTCATTAGAGAAATGCAAATCAAAACTACATTGAGATACCACCTCACACTAGTTAGAATGGCAATCATTAAAAAATCTGGAAACAACAGATGCTGGAGAGGATATGGAGAAATAGGGACACTTTTACACTGTTGATGGGAGTGTAAATTAGTTCAACCATTGTGGAAGACAGTGTGGCGATTCCTCAAGGACCTAGAAATAGAAATTCCACTTGACCCAGCAATCCCATTACTGGGTATATATCCAAAGGATTATAAATCGTTCTACTATAAGGACAGAGGCACAGGAATGTTCATTGCAGCACAGTTTACAATAGCAAAGACCTGGAACCAACCCCAATGCCCATCGCTGATAGACTGGACAGGGAAAATGTGGCACATATACACCATGGAATATTATACAGCCATCAAAAATGATGAGTTTGTGTCCTTTGTAGGGACATGGATGAACCTGGAAATCATCATTCTCAGCAAACTGACACAAGAACAGAATATCAAACACTGCATGTTCTCACTCATAGGTGGGTGTTGAACAATGAGAACACATGGACACAGGGAGGGGGAGCATCACACAGTGGGGTCTTGTGGGGGGGGAGCTAGGGGAGGGACAGCGGGGGGTGGGGAGTTGGGGAGAGATAGCATGGGGAGAAATGCCAGATATAGGTGATGGAGAGGAAGGCAGCAAATCGCACTGCCATGTGTGTACCTATGCAACAATTTTGCATGTTCTTCACATGTACCCCAAAGCCTAAAATGCAATTAAAAAAAAAAAACCTTCACTAGTCTTGCTTAGGATTCTGAATGATCCAGCTGGTAGCATTTCTGGACAGGCAGAGCTTAGTGTTGGGTTCCAGACCTGGGCTGGGACAGTAATTGCACTCTAAGGTAAAATAAAATTGCTGGCTATCCTCTGCAGTCTGGTAAGACCACTGGGTAAACCCTGTAGTCAAGTGGGCCTGATGATTGGGCTCTGTTATTGCCTTTGATCAGGCAGGTTTGCAAGTTGTCTTCTATGGCTGGGAAGGTACTATGTTTGGAATCAGTAGTTGAGCAGTGCTGTGTGTTGGGCTACAAGGCTGGGTAATGGCTCTGGGGTCACCACTGGGCAACTTGGGTTGGGCAGGGTCAGAGTCTATGCTTCACAGATATGTGTAGACTTTGGCTTGCCTCCTGGTCTAGAATAGCCCAAAGCAGAACACTGAGGCTTAGTAAGGGCACCACTCATTTGCTGAGTTTTAGTGCTATCTCCACAGATCATTGATGACTTGCAATTTTCTCTTGTCTTGGGAAAAGCTTAAGGAGAGCACTGGGGCTTGGTTGGGTCACCACTCAACTTCTGGGTTTGACTGGGGCCAGATGTTTCCTCTATGGATAGCTGCTGACTTTCACTTGCTTCCCAGACTGATGAAAGCTGAAGGAGAGAACCAGAGCTATGTGGAGAAGCTGGCTAGGGACTTGTACCTGGCAAGCATGCAGACCACGCTTCCAGTAGAGTAATGCTATTGGCTAATCTCTCTGATGTGGTACCCCTATTGGCTGGAAGGCAGCATCACCACCAATAACTGTGTACTGATTGCTGCAAGCCCCACCCCATTCTTTCTTTCTAACTGACCCTAGATGTCCTAATTCTGCTGATACCTGCAATGATTTTTGTCATGTGAGATAGGAGTGGGCCTCCTGCAAAGGATCTCAGAACGATGGAATAGCTGAAAGCCTGTCTCCAACTATTTTTTCCCACTGTAGAAACCATGGGCGAGGGGAATTTTCTGTGGGTAGCACTGTGCCAGCTTGGAGGAGAGACAATGCAGTAAGATAAACTGTTCCTCTTACCCTTAAAATGTGGCTTTTCTCAGTTCTGCAGTAGAAGGGGATGTATCAGCCTCATTCCCAAGCTGTGAGATACTGACAAAGGTATTCTTGTTTGCAGATAGTTGTTAACTTAGATTTCTGTGAGGGGTAACAGAGCTAGAGAACTATTCTACCTTCTTGCTGACATCAGTCTCCTTATTGAGATGGACATGGCATCTACGGGATCAAGCTAAACTTTGCCCTACTGGAATTTCACAACTTCATAAGGAAATAGCCTCACACATTGTCACTGATGTTGTGTTGTCAAACATCCCAGAAACGTATCTACCTCTTGTTCAGTGGGGACTAGAGAAAAGATGGTCAGCACTGTAAAAAAAAGAAAAGCAGTGGAGCAAGCACAGGATATAAGGGAGCCAGAAAATGAACAGATGCAACCTGTGACCCTTATTCAAACATTCCAATTTCAATGCAAGGGATAGAACAAAGTGCTTAATAGGCTAAACTGTTCACAATACTACTAGACACAGAGTACGCCCTTGAGAAACATTTTCCTAAGGCTTATGTTTTCATCAACTTCTGCTTCATAGCTAATGGGATAATTATTTGGTCAGGACTTTCACAAAATCAGGGCTGAAGAATACAAGACCAAGACACTGGAGGTAGAGATATGGGAATAAATTATCATTGGTTCCCATTCTTCCCATATTGGTGTATCATACTTTGACTTACACCAAACAAGACACAGAGGAGGTGGTATAAAGTTCAAAAAGTCAACAAACTAACAAACCCACCAAAGCATGTAGGTGCCTTGAAGGATAGGGAGTTCCTGAAAGTTTGATATGAACCATTCTATGCTTCTATCAGTGGGCACATGAGAGATCAGGGCACTTGGATATCATGGGGTTTAAATAATGAATTAAGAGGAGTAGGTACAGCAAAAAGACATTCACACAAAGCCACTACGAACTGTACCACACTCGAATAATCAAGACACTGGACCTATCTTACAGAAGGAGAAATTTTCATAGAAGCATAAATCAAAACTTGCAAAACCATTTCACTGGTTCTCTCTCTGCAGTGGCAGGAATGATTAAATATGCCTTAGCAATGATGTATACTTCTACAGGCTTTCTGTTGGATTATCAGTACAAGACACCAACCTTTTCTGATGTTATCGGGTGGTTAACAAAACAGCTTTTATAATATCTGTGGGGAATGCCACAATTTATACAATAAGAACAAGGCTCCCATTTTACTGTAAAGCAAGTACAAAAGTAGGCATTACGAAATAGCATTCATTGATGGCCAGGCGTGGAGGCTCATGCCTGTAATCCCAGCACATTGGGAGGCTCAGGACACAGGATCTCTTGAGCTCAGTAGTTAAAGGCCATCCTGGACAGTATGGCAAAACCCTGCCTCTACAAAAATATAAAAACTAGCCAGGCATGGTGGTGTGTACCTGTAGTGCAAGCTATTTTGGAGGCTGATGTTGGAGGATCACTTGAGCCTGGGAGGAGAGATTACAGTGAACAATGATCATGCTACTTTATTCTAGCCTGAGTGACAGAGTGAGACCCTATCTCAAAAAAAAAAAATTGCTTCAGTTTTTGGCCTACCCTATCTTCCTGGAAGCAGGTAACACAGAAAGGCAATGGGCTTTTATTTATTTATTTATTTTTAAAGAGGCACGGTTTCTCTCTGTTGCCCATGCTGGAGTGCAGTTGCATAATCACAGCTCAGTGTAACCCTGAACTCCTGGGCTCAGGCAATCCTCCTACTTCAGCTGGCTGAGTAGCTGAACTACAGGTGCATGCCATGCCACCACACCTAGCTAATTTTTAATATTTTCATAGAGATTAGGTTTCACTATGTTGGTCTGACTGGTCTCAAACTCCTGACCTTCAAGTGATCCTCCCACCTTGGCTTCCCAAAGCAGTGGGGTTAGAGGTATGAGCCACCATGCTCAGCCTGACAATGGGTTTTAAAACAATGGCAATTGAAACAACCTGGAGAGCAATGGTCCCCCTAATGATCAAAAATAATACCTGTAGCCCTGATTTTATGGCATTACTGCATTACATTGAAATTTACAAAAAATGAGGAGACCACCAACAGAGATGTTGTGACCTCTGCTGGTGTACATACTCACATCAGACACAACTTGTTACCAGTTTTCATGAACACGAGAGCTCAGGCATTGCCACCTACAACAAAGGAACACCCATATGGTACTTTCACCTTACATTTCTTTCTCATAGAAAACCAGAGCCTGGCTACTTTCCCCTCACTGTGGATCACTAATTCTGGAACCAACCTTAGCCTGCATTCACTGATCACTCCAAATAAGTTGAGCAAACCATCCACCACTATTTGAAGATAGAGGTGGCCTTATCTGTCATCCATGTACTTTGCTCCACTAAAGGCACTGTGAAACAAACCTGGAACTGCTTCCAACACCCAGAAGGTGGAACTAATCTCCATGCACTGGGTAACACCATTTTGGTGATACCCAGGGAACAACCAGATCTTGTACTGCTGGTTGCAGATAACCTCTAATTTTACTCCTTTTTTGCTGTGCTGTCATTGCTTCAGAAGTTACTACCCTCACCAGTGTTGGCTACACATCATTTGGTGGATCACCCTATCCCTGATAATCTATACCCTACTGACTGCTGACAAGGTATGTTTGGAAACAACATGCCACAGGTTCATCACAGGGAGACACACAACATGGGTCAGATTGGGAACAATGGGAGCCACATCATTAACTATTTAGGTTGTCCAATCCTACTAACATAACCACAGACATCAACTGTGAGGTTAGCACCCCCGTCTTGTCTCTGCCACTGTTATCATCACCCAATATGGCTAAGCCAGACTCTAAGATACCACTTGTGACTCTATAAATGCTTTCTAAGCCTTATGGGCCAACATTTTCTTCAAATTAGACAAAACCCACTATTATTAACTACTGCCAATCAAGGAAATAAAGCAATGGACCATGACCTTTTGAGTTCCATTTAAGGAATGCCCAGAAGACAGCATATACCCAGTATTATAACCAAGATACTTGTGATTTATGCAATCAAATTAAAAATGCTGTAATTCAAAGACAATTACAACAAATACTAAAAGATTGCCAAAATAAAACTGTAATTTTAGTAATCCCTGGGATGATGATAAATGTAAACAATGTAAGTCCTTACAACTATTGATGTATTTTTTTATTAATTATAATGTTCTTGCTCCCCTCTAGTACAAACCCCATTTATTAGACTCTGTATCCAACTTATTAATAAGTAGCCTTTGCTTTCCACATTTGGATGGTCTTTCCTATTCCCACAGTATATTATTTGTGATACTCCAGAAAAATAACATTGATCAGAAATTTTCCTCAAATATTTCTCATGCCTTTATGAATGGAATTTTTTTAATGTTATTTTATTTAAGATTCAGGGGTACATGTGAATGTTAGTTACATGGCATTGCATACTGGTAGGGATTAGATTTCTAGTGTACCCATTACCCAAAGAAGTGTACATTGTAACTAATAGGTAATTTGGCAGTCCTCACCCCCTCCCACTGACTCCCTTTTGGAGTCCTCAGTGTCTATTATTTCCATCTTTATGTCCAAGTTGTACCCATTGGCACACTACATCTATTAGGCACCTAACATATTCAGTATCACTTTTTTTTTCTTAGGACATGTAGTTTTATAAACCAGTTACACAAACCAGTATCTAATCCACTCACTAATCAAAGTATTTCATAATGCTATCAATTATTTTTGTTTCCTTAGGGAGAGTTCAAGGCTCAGAATACATCAAGTCCCTTTGTGGTAAGAGCATATTATTCTTTAGTCAATACAGAATTATTGGGAAAGGAGTAGTACATAGAGGTGAGGCAAATGTAACCCTCTCATCTCTGTGCTGTGTATTTTTAAGCAAAGTCAGACAAATAGCTAAAGATATCAGAAATCCTTAAATGTGATACAGAGTGGTAGGACCCAGGCACATTGATTTATGTGAGCCATGTGACAAAGAGGATTTAAATTAAAATTGTTTGAGGCTTGAATCAATCATCCCAGCCTACCCTTGGGTATTTTCTTATTCATACATTAGAGTGTACCTGAGACAGTACTTTTCATTCTCAAAATAAGTTAATCATTAGCTTGTTATTATTATTCTATATTTAATATATTAAATATAAGATTTAATACTTAATCTTATTTAAAAAAAAAAATCATTCCCAAAGTACATTTTGGTATTTTGAACACAACCTAAGAATCTATTTTCCAGTCATTTTCCTGGGAGCTAGCTGGATCACAGATTCAAGAATGCCTCTTGGAGATCAAAGGTTTCAAACCAATCTCATTTTTGTGAGAGTAGTAAGTCATAGTCCAGTCCACGATAGGATCTGGATGCAACATTGCTAAAATTCTACTGCATCCTGAATAGAGTGCGAAATAATTGCCAGTATCATCCATATGGTTCCCCAGTGGATCTTAACTGAATGCCAAAACCCAGAGGTTGTATGCTAGCAGGTATAAGATAAATGTCACTACCTCATCTATGCAGTAGCCTCCCAGGCTGCTATGATACATTAGTGGTGTTTGACTTGTTGTCATTAAAACAAGAAAAAACAAAACTTTATACAGTTTATGGTGGTGTTCCAGGTACCGTGCAGCATGCAGGTTGCAAAGTGAGCCCAGGCTTACACCTACCCCCATCACCCTCTCACTAATTATTCATCAAGCTTATTTCCCAATCTGACTCCTCATTTCCATAACCTATTTTCCTCTTCACCTTTGTATCTCTCTGCTCTAGTTTTTAATTTTTTTTCTTTCTTATTCTCTAATGCAAAAGTACATTATGTCCCTTGATAGCACATTTTATATATTCAAGTTAATCTTAGTAGACTAAAACATTCCTCTTTACTACCATTGATCCCTAAAGCAATCTTGAAATGGCAATCCATTTAAAGCAGAACTCCAGTTCTAGATGCAAAGGCAAAGAATCCCCCAGCTACAAAAGGGGTACAGTTTTCCTGGTATTTTCAATTCATGTTATTCATCTTAGAAGCTATGGAACCTCTTAAGAGCCTTTAACTGTATTTATAGTGTCAGAGAACATTTAACCAAAAAAGCAATCTCTTCCTTTACATTTATGTTAAATTATTTGGTGAAAGTAACAGCCCTGGACAGGGAATCATGTTCTCAGGTGCACATTTCTAACTTGATATTGGCTGTGGGCTCACAAGCAATTTACTCAAATTTTCAAAGCCTTGGTTCCCTCATCTATAAGACGGGAATAATAAAGTGCCTACATTAGTATCACTGGGCGAGTAAATGACACAATGCACAGTCCCTTGCACATAAGGAAGACTCAAGAAATCAGTCACGCTATTATTATTGTCCTTAAGAACACATTAGCAGAAGGAATTTTGTCCTTTGCAGGGACATGGATAAGGCGGGAAACCATCATTCTCAGCAAACTGACACAAGAACAGAAAACCAAACACCACATATTCTCACTCATAAGTGGATGTTGAACAATGAGAACACATGGACACAGGGAGGGGAACATCACACACCTGGGCCTGTTGGGTGGTGGGGAGGCTAGGGGAGGGATAGCGGGGCGGGGGTGTAGGGGGATAGTGGAGGGACAGCATTAGGAAGAAATACCTAATGTAGATGACGGGATGATGGATGCAGCAAGCTGTCATGGTACGTGTATACTTATGTAACAAACTTGCATGTTCTGCACATGTACCCCAGAACTTAAAGTATAATTAAAAAAAATACATTGGTATTTACATAATGAATGGAAGTTTTGGTACTTTTAAATATTTGCAAAATTTCTAATAAATATAAGCAAGTAGTTGTCAATTTGGATAGAGAAACTCCCACGACAGAGAAGTTAGAGTTATTCATGGGACCGAATATGTTTTTAGTAGGAATTGTCTTTGCTGTAAAACTTAGGAGCTATGAAAATATTGTACTAAGTGGCCAGGGGCATCTTACCTATGGACTTCCTCTCTGATGGCCAATTAATATAAACAAGTAAAGCAACATATACTATGTAATATTACCTGGGCCAAGGCACATCTGATAAATCAGGGACTACGACCAGCTTAAGAATTCTTCCATAATAAGCTCACAATATCAACTCCAAGTTTCACATAACACTCAGTGGAAGCTGGTTCTACAACACTTGCAAGGCTGGCTGTCCATGGTAAATAATCAAAGCTTTTGAAGGTTACAGCAAAGACAGTTCCTACTAAAACATATTTGATCTCATGGAGAACTCTAACTGCTCTCTGAATGGGAATTTCTTTACCCAAATTTGACAACTACTTGCTTATATTTATTAGAAATTTTGCAGGGTCTGCCAAAACTGCCATTAATAAAGTCTTGGGAAATATTTGAGGAAAATTTATGACCAATGTTACTTTTCTTGAGTATTCCAAGAATATACTGTGGGAATAACAACGACCACCCAAATGTTTAAAACAAAGGCTATTTATTTCAGAGCTTGCTATAGTAAGGGAGTCAACCACTGTCATTTGTGTTTTGGCAGAGACTCAAAGGCAAGCAGAACAATGAGAAAGCTTTACAGGGGGGAGAAAGAAAGGCTACAAGCATACACTGAATAGAGATCATTGGCATGGGGAAGATGTAGGCAGGCTAACTAGAAGTGGATCATCCTGTGTGGTTAGTTAGAGGTGCATAGTTGGCTTTCTCTGATTGGACCTAAGTTGGATGCAGAGACAAAAATTAAGAAGGCAGTCAGTTATTAATCAAGTCCTGGGCATTTTGGGCTGACTGTTATAGAAATTATTGTTTATTGTCTTGGGTTGTTACTAAAGATAAAAATTTGACATCCTACAAGTCTGACTTATAGCAGCCTAATGCTCTGGGCTGCTTATTGTAGTTAGGTGGGTTTGTTTCCTAGGCAGGTTGTTGAAGGTTGCAGGTCACTGTTCTATTTTTATATATGGTCCAACCATTGTTCATTTGTACATTCAATATTTCAGTATACATCCCACCATACAGGAGATAGACACAATAATGAGAAGCCTGGCATCAAAGCTAACTTGGAAAGAAATTTATTGGTGACATCACACTACCTCCTCCCAAGGGGTCACCCTTGAGGTTATTAAAGCTATACAAATGGACTTCCTAGAAAACGTTCCCTGGAATAGAAATGATGGAACAGGTGGCCTCCCAATGAAATTAGAACATCATCATAAACAGGGAAATAAATAGGCCAAATTTATAATATGATAGTTATTTTTGAAACAATTTTGTCTACGTGTGAGGGTCACATGCGTGAGTACTCCACAGTTCAGAATCTATTTTGGTGCATATATAAATTAATAACTTTTTAAAATCTGCAGAGAGATACTATGAAGCTTACTCTAGACCCATGCAAACATTCAGATGCTATTTACTACTGGCAATCACCCGGAAACTCAAGCAAGGTGCACCAATCCAAATAAGAAGAAACATTCATTTGCCTAAACTTGCAGATATCTTACGTCACAGCAACACATATAATGACAAATTTAACTGCATGCTGGACTTGCTTCTGCCAGTCTGATTCTAGTATTATAGATAGCCAGGAACATGTAGCAAAGGGGTTATAATGTCACTCTATTGACCAAACAATTGAACAAATTAAAATCTGCTTTTTCTAATCGATTCCCCTGGCTTTCCTCCATTAAGTGGGAATATTGACTATGAAAGGGCTTTGAAATCCTTGTTTGTGCCCTTATAGGATTCTGTCTCCTTTACTTCTGGCTCCAGACTCAGGCACTGCAAAATAACGTACAATTTTAATTGTAAGATAACATAGGCCAGGCATGGTGGCTCACACCTGTAATCCCAGCACTTTGGGAGGCCAAGGCAGGTGGATTACCTGAGGTCAGGAGTTCCAGACCAGCCTGGCTAGCATGGTGAAACCCCGTTTCTACTAAAAATACAAAAAATTAGCCAGACATGGTGGTGTGTGCCTGTAATCCCAGCTAGTTGGGAGGCTGAGGCAGGAGAATCGCTTGAACCTGGAAGGTGGAGGTTGCAGTAAGCCGAGTTTGCCCCATTGCACTCCAGCTTGGGCAACAAAAGCAAAATTTCATCTCAAAAAAAAAAAAAGATAACATTGAGCCAGAATATGTTATACGCATGAGCCAAAGATGGCCGCTGTATGTTGATCCTGCCAGTACCAAACTCAATTTTTTACACATCCAATTGTTTTAAATATAGACCAATAGGTAGATTGTTAGCCATTTAGAAGCTGCCTTCTTTGCAATCCCTGTGAAACTACAGTCATCTGCTAGCTATAGATAGGAGAAACTCCAAGTGATGAAAACCCTAAGCTGCTGCTGCCTTTCAGAGATCTCTGACCCAAAAACTCTCTGTCTTGCTGCTGAGAGACATCACATACATACATAAGCCATCTCTTTGATTCCCCCTCCCCTCTCTCCTCTCATTTTCTAGGTAGTGACCTCCCACCAACCTCTGGAAGATCTAGACGTTGATGAACCCCATGATCTTGTAAACTTGTCAGAGAATTAACCAAATAAAACTCATTGTATGCTTATACACTGTTGGTCAGAATGTAAATTAGTAATAGTTAACACTATATATAGTTCAAGCACTATAGAAAGCAGTTTGGAGATTTCACAAAGAACACAAATCACAACTACCATTCAATTCAATAATCACATTATTGGGTATACATTCAGAAAAAAGAAATTCTACCAAAATGCACATACACTCATATGTTCTTTGCAGCCTCATTAACAATAGCAAAGACATGGAGTTAACTTGGGTGTCTGTCATTGATATTGGCTAGGAAAATGTGGTACATGTATACCATGGAATACAACACAGACATAAAAACTGATGAAATCATGTCATTTGCAGCAACATGGATGCAGCTGGAGGTCATTATCCTAAGCAAAATTTACACAGAACCAGAAAACCAAATACCACATATTCTCATTTATAAGTTGGAGCTAAACATTGGGTACTCATGGACATAAAGATGGCAACAATAGACACTGGGGGAATATTAAAAGGGAGAAGAATAGAGGTGAGTATGAGTTGAAAAACTAACTGTTGAGTATTATGCTCACTACCTGGGTGACGGGGATCATTTGTTTTCCAAACCTCAGCATCATGTAATACACCCATGTAACAAACCTGCATATGTATTCCCAGAATCTAAAATAAAAGTTGAAATTCTAAAATAAACAAACAAGCAAAAATTCATTGTGTGTTACTGAAAACTTTTGGTAATATATTTTTTTCTTGATCAGTTCCCAAATCTCTTGCACTCACTAGTTTCATATATTTTAATTCTACATATAAATTATACAAAAACATATTATTATTTTACATTGTCAATATGTCTGTTTACCCACACATTTATCCTTTCTATTACTGTTCAATTCTTGCATCTCTTCAGTTTCATATAAGAACCTTTCAGTATTTCCTCAGCGTAGGGGTACTGTTTTTCAATTTACTCAGTATTGTTTTCAGAACATGTATTTATTTTGCTTTCATTTTTGATGTACTATTTCAGTAAGTTTAGAACTTCACATTATCAGCTAGCAAATCATTAAATTCCATAAGTGACAAAGTTGTATACAATATAAGACTCACCTCTTTGCACTTTCCTTTTTCTGAAATCATTACTCTTTAAGTCCTCATTGCCTTTATAGGTTTCTGATGCTGTATTGGTAGCCTTTGTTGTCATCAAAGAGTTTCTTTACCTAAATTTCTAGGATGGTTTTCACAGGGCTGCTACAATGAACTGCACATTATTAGAAATGGAATTCTTTGATATCATTATAATGACTTATTGGTATTCCATTTTTAGTACCACAATTTCTTTACTCTTTTGTTATTTAACATTCATATAGGTTTCAGCTCTGTTATATTAGAACAAATTATATAATAAAAGTTATTTTAGTTAAATATTTGCATATATAGCTTATTTTTTTTTAGAATATATTTCTAAAGGTAAAATTTTTAGTTTAGAGAATTGAAAAACTTCAAAGTCTCTAGAAATCACTGGACTCTAGGTTAGGAATATCTGTTGCTGAAGCTTAGAAATATCTTAGGCTTTTGCGCTTCCCACACTGAATAGGCCCTGGACATGATAACTGCATTGGACTTCACAGAGTTGAAACTGGATATGCATATATTGGATTGCTTCTCCAATTGGAGACAGACATAGTGAAACTTTGTGACTGTAGCCAGTTATTTTCCCTTTCCATAAACAAGTGTAAAAAAAAGTATACTCCCAGAATTTTTATGAGATATTAAGAAAGACCACGTATAATAAATGTTTGCAGCAAGGTACAACATCAATAGAGGGTCAATAGTGGTTAGCTGAGTTGTAGTAGTTGTGTGTCAGAAAGTTAGTGTTTTCCCTCTACCTCTCTTCCTCTCTCTCTCTCCCCCCAACTTCTAAAAACAATCTGCTTGCGCTCTTCAGTGTTTTCTTTCTTACTCACTGCTGTCGTGCTACTCTCAGTTGGAATGCTTTTCTCATTCTTGTCCTTTTGGTAAATACCTACCCACTCATCTTTTTAAACATTTCCTCTTTTATGAAGCCTTTTCTGCGTCTACAGGTAGAACTGATCCTGTCATCCACTGAATTCTTTACAAACTTCTAGAAAATTTGGCTTCACTTTTTCTTTGACTCCAATTTTTACATTGGGTGCTCCTGGATGACAAAGAAATTAACTCTGTAACTTCTGGATAGATGACCAGTGTTTGTTGAATGCATGAATAAAGAGATCAGGGTTGGATCTGCTCAAAAATACTAGAATAATAGAGCAAAACAGAGCAGGTAACATCCCTTAACACTCGGTATCTCAACGGACCTTCACGAAAGCTCTATTAAATGAGCAGTGGATTGACAGGTCATTGTGGAGAGAAAGAATTAAGCAAATTTTTAAGAGTTTTAGTGGCTTTCCCACTAAAGCCTGGGGACTAGGAAAGTTTGGGCTGGGAATGTTGGGCTTTTCAAGTTGGTTCGAAGCTCCCTAATTGGTACTAATTGCCAGGCATTCAGACCCTCTAGGAAAGAGTTCTTACTAGCTCACAACTTTAAGAGAGGAGTTAGACACATAAATGGAGAAAGTGATAGAAGAGACAGGGTCAGGGATGGGTATTCTACCCTTCCAGAGACCACTAACATATTCCTTGAAACAGTTTTGGGAAAATGCAAATCTCAATGATATTTCAGAATTTTCAGAATCTATTAAGTGCTTGGCACTCTGTGTGGAAGCCTTCTAATCGTACCTTAAATCTGAGTAGTTATTATTTCCATTTTTATTCCCTAACCATCTACTCTAAGCTCCTTGTTCCACCCTACCAGTTTCCCTTCGGCTAGTGCTCTCCTTTGGTGCAGAACCACTGCATCCACTTTCTCAGGCCCAGGGGAGGTGCGGGGCGGGGCGAGATCGCCTTGCCGCAGAGCGGGTCTGCGCCTGCGCGGACTGCGGCAGAGGGCGGGGTGTGAGAAGCAGAGTACACTGAGACTAGCATTCATTGCTGGCCAGTGCCTGCCTTTTCACCACCTCTAATTTCAGCTTCAGCAAGTTGTTTGGAACTTTGGTTCTGGCAGCAGCAGCAACAGAATTACCGCTAGTGGCAGTTTTGTGCCGAGGCACCTACACACCTCCAGTCCTCTCTGCCAGATCTACGCGCCGGTCGGCAGGACCATGTCTCTGGTAAGCCAGAATTCGCGCCGCCGCCGCCGCCGCGGTGCAAAGGCCACTGCGCACAACAGCGAAATCCAGGCCCCTAATGCCCCCGGGCTCCCCCGCTGATGTGCCAGGCTCAGACGTTCCCCAGGGTCCCAGCGACTCCCAGATCCTCCAGGGCCTCTGTGCCTCTGAGGGCCCAAGCACCTCCGTTCTGCCCACCTCCGCTGAGGGTCCAAGCACCTTTGTGCCGCCTACCATCTCTGAGGCCTCAAGCGCCTCCGGGCAGCCCACCGTCTCTGAGGGACCTGGCACCTCCGTGCTGCCCATCCCCAGTGAGGGCCTAAGCACCTCTGGGCCTCCCACCATGTCTAACGGGCTGTGCACATCTGTGACGCTTGCCGCCTCGGAGGGCCAGAACACCTCCAGGCCGCCCACTTCCTCTGAGGAACCAAGCACCTCCTTGCCGCCCACCATCTCTGAGAGACCGAGCACCTCCGTGCCGCCCACCCCTGGTGAGGGAACGAGCACCTCCGTGCCGCCCACCGCCTTTGAGGGACCAAGCACCTCCGTGGTGTCCACCCTTGCTGAGGGACCGAGCACCTCCGTGCCGCCCGCCCCCTGGTGAGGAAGCGAGCACCTCCGTGCCGCTCACCGCCACTGAGGGCCTAAGCATCTCCCGTGCCGGCCACTCCTGATGAGGGACTGAGCACCGCCGTGCCACCCACCGTCCCTGAGGGCCTGAGCACTTCCGTGCCGCCCACCCCTGATGAGGGACCCAGCACCTCCGTGCCGGCCACCCCTAATGAGGGACCAAGCACCTCCGTGCTGCCTGCCACCTCTGACAAACAAAGCACCTCCTTGGTGCCCACCCTCAGTAAGGGATCAAGCACCTCCGTGCCACCCACCGCCACTGAGGGCCTGAGCACCTCCGTGCAGCCCACTCCTGGTGAGGGACTGAGCACCTCTGTGCCTCCCACTGCCACCGAGGGCCTGAGCACCTCTGTGCCGCCCACTCCCAGTGAGGGACCCAGCACCTCCGTGCCGCCCACCCCTGGTGAGGAACCAGCACCTCCGTGCCACCTACCGCCTCTGAGGGGACCGAGCAGCTCCGTGCTGCCCACCCCTGGTGAGGGAAAAGCACCTCTGTGCCGCCCACCGCCTCTGAGGGACCAAGCACCTCCATGGTCCCCACCCCTTATGAGGGACCGAACCCCTCCGTGTCGGCCACCCCTGGTGAGGGACCAAGCACCTCCGTGCTGCCCACCGCCTCTGATGGACAAAGCACCTCCTTGGTGCCCACCCCTAGTAAGGGATCAAGCACCTCCGTGCCACTCACCACCACTGAGGGCTTGAACACCTCCGTACAGCCCACTCCTGGTGAAGGACTGAGCACCTCTGTGCCTCCCACCGCCACTGAGGGGCTGAGCGCCACCGTGCCGCCTACTCCTGGTGAGGGACCAAGTACCCTAGTGCAGCCCACCGCCTCCAACGGACCGGGAAGCTCCGTGCTGCCCACCCCTGGTGAGGGCCCGAGCACACTGTTTAGCTCAAGTGCTTCTGTGGACCGGAACCCCTCCAAGTGCTCCGTTGTTTTGCCAAGCCCTGGAGAATCCAAGGCCTCTGTGGACTCAGACTCTGAGGGTCCTAAGGGTGCGGAAGGCCCTATAGAGTTCCAGGTCCTGAGAGACTGTGAGAGCCCCAACTCCATTACTATTATGGGCCTCAGTACTTCCCAGGTTGCAATTACCCTGAAGCCCCAGGACCCTATGGAACAGAATGTAGCTGAGCTGTTGCAGTCTCCTGCTGGTGAAGGATCAGAGCAAGTACCCTATCCGGGAGTCTGAAATGCGGGAATATATTGTTAAGAATATCGCAACCAGTTTCCTGAGATACTCAGGCGAGCAGCAGCCCACCTGGAGTGCATTTTTAGGTTTGAATTGAGAGAACTTGACCCTGAGGCACACACCTACATTCTGCTCAACAAACTGGGACCTGTGCCTTTTGAAGGGTTAGAAGAGAGCCCAAATGGGCCAAAGATGGGCCTCCTGATGATGATTCTAGGCCAAATATTCCTGAATGGCAACCAAGCCAAGGAGACTGAGATTTGGGAATGCTCTGGAGGATGGGGGTGCAGCGAGAAAGGAGGCTTTCCATTTTTGGGAACCCAAAGAGACTTCTGTCTGTGGAGTTTGTATGGCAGCGTTACTTAGACTACAGGCCAGTAACTGACTGTAAGCCAGTGGAGTATGAGTTTTTCTGGGGCCCAAGATCCACATAGAAACCACCAAGATGAAAATTCTGAAGTTCATGGCTAAAATATATAACAAAGATCCTATGGATTGGCCAGAGCAATACAACGAAGCTCTGGAAGAAGATGCTGCCAGAGCCTTTGCTGAGGGTTGGCAGGCCCTCCCTCACTTTAGGAGGCCCTTTTTTGAGGAAGTTGCTGGAGAGGTAGCATCTCCTCATTCAGAGGTTTCCAACTATTCCTCAAAATATCCCCCACATTCATGGCCTGAGTCAAGATTGGAGAGCAAGGCAAGGAAGTTGGTGCAGTTATTTCTGCTTATGGATTCAACTAAGCTGCCTATACCAAAGAAAGGAATTCTGTACTACATTGGCCGAGAGTGCAGCAAAGTGTTCCCTGACCTCCTGAATCGTGCTGCCCGCACCCTGAACCATGTGTATGGGACAGAGCTAATGGTACTTGATCCCAGGAATCACTCCTATACCCTGTACAACCGAAGGGAGATGGAAGAAACTGAGGAGATTGTAGACAGTCCAAACAGGCCTGGAAACAACTTTTTGATGCAGGTCCTAAGCTTCATCTTTATAATGGGCAACCACGCCAGGGAGTCTGCAGTCTGGGCCTTTTCTGAGAGGCTTAGGGGTTCAATCTGGGAGAAAGCACGTAATTACTTGCAGATATTTGAGTCAGCGCTACATAGACAGTTTACGGGTTCCCGACAGTGATCCAGTGCAATATGAGTTTGTGTGGGGTCCTAGAGCCCGTTTGGAAACCTCCAAGATGAAAGCCCTGCGATATGTGGCCAGAATCCACAGAAAGGAGCCACAGGACTGGCCACAGCAGTACAGGGGAGGCAATGGAAGATGAGGCCAATAGAGCTGATGTTGGGCACAGGCAATTCTTTGTTCACAACTTCAGGTAGAGGAATGCATGGCAGTCAGAAGGGCCTTGCAAGGATGGGCCTTAGAGCGTCAAGTCTCATGTATTGGGTGGGGGTGCTGGGGTGGGGGTGATATATTGTATTGATATTTGTGTTCCAGTTCTATTTATGTCTTCTCTATATTTAGTTCTTGTGTGGTGTCTTGCAATGTTTCAACTGTTTTAATATACTGTCCAATTGGGTAAATGTAATTGTACCACTTGCTGTCTCTGTTGTATTTTGGTATGAGTTTTGATAGCTTTATAAAATGTTTTGGAAATATTTCCATCTTGTTGCATTATCTAGAAGAGAATATATAGCATATAGCTATAGATATAGGCTTTTCCTTGAAAGTTTTGAACAAATTTGCCAGTAAAATAATCTAGCTTAAAGTGATAAACTAACAAACAAATATAACGACAACTGAAAAAAGCACTCTAAATTTGTGGCTGGCTTCCCTTTCTGTCTGCTTATTGTATAAAGAATACTGATGTTTACCTGTATTTGCTTTGCTGTATTAAAATGTAATGAAAAATAAAAGATTAATAAATGAAAGATAATGCTAATACACTGATTTATTCAACTGCTTTTATATAATGAGCACAGTTGTGTGCCCTATTTATACAAGTAAAAAAGTTTACAAGATATAGTACCTGCCCAAGAATTCAGGGACTAGAGAGGGTACAGAGGGGAGGTCATTAAACAAGCAATTTATTATGGTGTACTATGTGCTACAGTAGACTAATAGTGCTATGGTAGTTAAAAAGAGGTACACTTGCCCAATTCCTGGGGTGTTCAAGGTGGTCCTTAAGGAATATGGTGGGTTTGTGGGGTGGGGACAAAATGGGGTCCTTTATTTTTTTCTGAAATGGAGTCTCATTCTGTTGCCTAGGTTGGAGTGCAGTGACACAATCTCGGCTCACTGCAACCTCCACCACCTGGATTCAAGCAATTCTCCTGCCTCAGTCTCTTGAGTAGCTGGGACTACAGATGTGTGCCACCACACCCAGCTAATTTTTATATTTTTAGTAGAAATGGGGTTTTACTATGTTTGCCAGGCTGATCTTGAACCGCCTCAGCCTCCCAAAGTGCTGGGATTACAGGCGTGAGGCACCACACCTGGCCAAGATGGGGTCCTTAATACAATCATGAATTAAACTGATTCAAGGCTGGATTTCAGTTTCATAATTGCTGGTCGGAAAAAAAAGTCAAAGATTGTAAAGGCCAGAGGGCAGGGGAGTATTGTGGCATCAATGGTTTCAATAAGATGCATGAGCCAGCTTTCTCTAAGTTATGCTGTGGTTTTTTTAAAAAAAATCCAAATCTCAGAGGTTTATGACAACAAAATTTTGGGCTTATTTATATCCTCTTCATGGGCTTTCTGTGATTCTGTTTTATATTGTCTTCATTCACACAACCACGCTAAAGGAGTAAATCATATATGGGACATCTGTTCTTGTGGCAGAGGTAAAAAGAGCCATAGTGGAACCATGTGATAGTTTTCAAAGCTTATGCTCAGATATGGCATATTATATTCATAATCCATTGGCAAAAGCAAGTCACATGGGCAAGCTTGATGTCAATGGAATGGGAAGTGTACTCTTTCTACAGGGAAAGACATGTAGGGATCGGGCCCAGTGGAGAGGAAGAACACATATTTTTGAATAAAAAAGTAGTCTACCATATAAGAATTTGGCTTTAGTTATGAGTGAGATGAAAAACTATTTAAGGATTTTGATCTGAGAAATGGCAGGAAACCACTTAGTTTTGACAGGATTCTTTTGGCTCTTGAATTGAAAAACTAAAAAAGGGTGGGGGAGAGCAGAAACTCTAATTTTAGCATAGTAGTTTCTTCTTAATGTACCTATGAAAAGAGGTGTTATTTTCTGAAACAAAATTGCATTTAAAAAAATTGAAGTCAGAAAGCCTGTTATCTTTTTAAAAACACCTTGGAAATCAAACTGCATGGTATCAAGGTTAAAAGGCATTAGAACATGGTAGTAAGAGCATGCAGTCTAGAGTCAAAGTGCCTAGGTGCAAATCCTGGCTCTCTCTGATACAAGAGGTGAGACCTAAGGCAAGTTACTTAACCCCTTTGTGCCTCTATTTTTTCATCTGTAAAATTGGCATAATAATTTCACCTACGCCATACTGTTGGAGATTAAATGTGTTAACGTGTAAAACACAACAGCACTTCACATGTAGTTAGCAATATATAACCGACATTGTTGCAGGTTGATTTTTTCCAGGAATGGGGCTGTGAAGTGATTTCCTTGCAGAAATTTTTTTGGGGAGTGTTTTGGGCTCAAAACCTGTGGGGGAAGCAAGAGAAGCAGAATTGTGTAGAGGGAGAAGTCGAGCAGTGATTCCGTCACAGCAAATAAATTACCTGATTCTATAGGGAGCTCTGGAGTGGGTGTGGTCCTGCAGAGTTGTTCCAAATTAAGAAAAGGATGCCAAAGTTTTATCCCACCATACTGACCAGTCACCGGATGCAAACTGCCTCCTGGTACGGGGCTATGCCTTTTTGAGAGTCAGTTCTTTTCAGCTAAATGTAATCCCTGAGAAAGATACGCAGCTGAAAACACAGCAGCTGTCATCACCCTCAAGAGCTGGAGGAATGAGCATTGTAATCCTGAAGAGTAGAGGTATCTGGCTAATACATCACAATATCCACTACAGTTGTTGCTGTTTTGTTGGTTTCTTTCCCTCTCCCTCCTCCTCTTTAATAATGTTTCTTCCTCTCCTTCTTTCTCTTCTTCATCATCGTCTTCTTCCCTCTCCCCCTTTCCCATCTTCTCCTCCTTGTTATTATCACTGTTACTATTGTTATAATTTAAAAGAATTACATACCTTCTTATCATATTATTGCTATTATTGTTTTTATTATCTTATAAAGATTACATATATTCTCATTGTTCTGCCTGGGCTGTAACGTCCATATCATTGAATTGTTTTACTCTTGACACAAACTTCCTGAAAGGCTCTGATAATAGAGCTTCATTTACCTTTTAAATTCTGTATCAAGCTTTCTATTATTTCATGTTTCTTAGTAGACTTTTGTGTTGTCAAATTGTTTCCAGAAGATATTACCTAAGCAAATTCTTAATTGGTTGTCTGTCATTTAAACATTGCAAAGTATTTTTATCTCAGATAAACTTGATCAACATGCACAAACATTTAGAATAGCCCACTAAAGACAATCAAGGGAAGAAAATATGTTTTTTCATGCATTTATCTCAAAATCAGTCATTTTGGTCTCAGGAAATGTCTGATTAAATGTCTTTGTTCAAATGCACCTGTTAGATTAGGATGCAAACTTTTAAGATTCCATGTGCTCAGTGGAAGGTCATGCTTTCATGATCAAATGAATGTGTACTATTTTGTTAAAAATTGTCTTGTCATTCTTCATTAAGGTAATGATTATTGAACTGTGTAGTCAACGCTTGCAAAGAGCAACAGTCAATGGGACTTTGCAGTGCCCATCTGCGATGGAATGCAAAAGCTTCTAAATTTCACAGAAGTCTCCTCTCTTTACATAGAGAGAAATCATGAGTGGGACTCTGGTGATTGTCTTCATATTGTTGTTCAATCTTGTCAATGAATGGTTCTATAAGATTTCCCATTTTACCTAAGAAATTATGTAGCCACTTAATCCAATCTACGTAAATGCTAAAGTTCTCTAGGTGATCCACATATCTCAAAATGATGACTCATCAAAATTGATTAAAACGATTATTTCCCCAAACTTGAATTTGAGATACAGTCTTAAAAATTGGTAGATGGAAAAGAAAAAGATGATTCTGAAAATTCAGAACTGTGATCCTTTGTTGATAGAGTGAATAGTGGAAAAGCAGTTATTTTGAGATGAATGTGGGTTTTTTGTTTGTTTGTTTGTTTTTTGATGAGTGAGATAACTTTGCTCTGTCTTCCTGGATTAGAATATTTCAAGTAGTAACAGTGATAGAAATTAGGTAGGTGAATGGAAGTCAATCATATTTTGATGAAAATATGTGAGGCAATAAAATACCCAGTCTCAGATAATCATATAAAATGTAAAAACTACTTAAAAGGCTAACAGAAGAAAAAAACAATAGCTAAGGTATAAAGGAAATAAATTAGAAGATACCAAGTATTTTTTCAGTGCATTTGCTAAAGTTGAAAAGCAGTTATTGTTTCTACTGCTTTCTTCCTTGGGAAATGTTATTATTAACATTCAATATTTAACTGAAATTATCTTCTATGTGTGCTCAGATTTAAAGGATTATTTTTGCTAGCAGAAATCAGAACAGTACCCTGTCCAGCAGAAGCCAAATTCCTTGAAAGAATGTTTATTCTTGACATCTTCTATTTCTCTTCTACTATTTATTTCTGAACTCAATACAATTAGGTTTTTCTTACACCAATCAACTGCAACTGCTTCTCTCAATGTGTACAGTGACCTACATATAAATTGATAAATCTACTGATCTTTTATCAGATGTTGTCTTCATCAGTGGATTGTGACATAGTTAATATTTTTTTTCCTCTTTTATATATTTTGCACAAGTGAAATACTCTCCTGGTTTTCCTCCTGCCTTTCTACTTACTTCTTCATCTCCTTTACAGGTCCCTCTCCTCTCAGAACTCTTAAAAATACTCCAGGATCAGTCCTTGAACTTATTAACTTTTTTTCTGTTTATATGCTCTCATTAATCTCATCCATTTATTTCCTAGATTTAAAAAATATTTTATATGCTGAAGAGCCCAGAATTTGTAACTCAAGCCTCAGAGTATGTACCCCTATTCTGAATTTCTCTCACGTTCAATTCTTTTCTAGATTTTCCACTTGGATGTCTAGCATGCACTAAACTCTATCATGCCCAAATCTAACTTCTGGTATTTATTTACAAACCTGTTCCTTCTACAGATTTTCTCACTTTAATCAATGACCAGTTCATTCTTACAATTGCTCACTATAAAAGCTTGGGCACATACTTAACTGCTTTTTCTTTCATTTTCAGGATATTAGAAAAAAATTATTGTGTCAGCAAAGTATGATGGCTCTGCTCCCAAAATAAGTTGAGAAACGGATAATATCTTGTCAACTCCAGCATTACTACTATGATCATATCTCACCTGTATTATTGCAGTGGGCTTAGAATTTGTCTTCCTACTTCTGACCTAGTATATTTATTCTTAGCACAGTAGCCAGAGGAATTCTATAAGAATGCATTTAACTTGTAGGTGTGACTTATTTTGCTTACGGTAGACACCTTAGCAATATAACCTAGACTGCAATTTCTTTTCTGACTTTATGTCGTATTTTCCTCCCCACTACTGTTATTCAATTTGTTTTTTGACCAAGTCTGACAAGCTACTACCTCAGGGCCTTTAAACTTTCTGTTCTCATTGCTTGGAATACCTCAAATAAATGCATGACACATTCATTTCTTTTCTGCTTTTGCTAAAACTACACTACTTAGTAAGTACATTCTATCCAATATTAATTATATAACCTTTCTCCTTGCTTTACTTTTTCTAGCACAATCATTATCAATAATGTATTTTAAAGAATCAATTTTTGCCTTTGCTGATATTTTTCTAGCTACTTCATTAACCTCTCCTATGTATTATTTCTATATTTCCAGTTTATATGGTTTCACCTTGATTTTTTTTCTACCTCCTGTAGATTAAAGCTTGGATGACAGATTTTCAACCCATCTTTGTTTACAATATGTGTATTTAGAGATAGAAATTTCTTTTTCTCACTGCTTCTTGTAGCATCCCATAAAACATTTTGTCTCCATACTTATCCATCTTAAAATTTATTCTCATGAATATAAACTACACATATAAACTTATGTATGAATAAAAACACAAAATTATCTCTTTATATATTACTTCTATGTGATATATACACAGGTATTTGAATGGAAAAATATACTCCTTTATTCAGAATTGCAATGGCATCATCTGTTCTTTTTTTATTGATACATAATATTTGTACATACTTATGGGATGCATATGATATTTTGTTACATGCATAGGATGTGTAACGATCAAGTCAGAATATTAGGATATCCACTACAACAATTATTTATTATTTCTATGGGTTGAGAACATTTCAAGTCCTCACATCTAGCTACATTGGAATGTATAATATATTGTTATTAACTATAGTCACCCTACTTTACTATTAAACATTAGAACTTTGTCTTTCTATCCAGCTGTATGTTTGTAACCATTAACCAACATTTGTTCACTCCCTCACACACACATCCACATCTTTCCCCAACCTCTGTTAAATATAATTCTACTCTCTACCTCCATGAGATCACCTTTTTAAATTCCCACATATGAGTACATGAGATATCTGTATTTCTGTGTCATAACATTATGTTATTTCACTTAACATAATGACCTCCAGTTTCATCCAAATTGCTACAAATGATATTATTTATTTTTTATGGCCAAATAGCATTCCATTTTGCAAATACACAACATTTTCTTCATACACTCATCCACTGAAGGGCTCTTAGTTTGATTCCATATCATGGCTGTTGTTCCTTTGGATAGACACCCAAAGGAAAGGAAGTAAATATGTGAAATGGGTGGATCTTATGGCAGTTCTGTTTTAAGTAGTTTGGTTCTTTTTTTTTTTTTGAGAAATCTCCATCCTGTTTTTTTTTTAAAATATATAATGGCTATACTAATTTACATTTCCACGAACAATGTGTAAGTGTTCGTTTTCTCTGCATCTTCCCCAGCATCTGTTATTTTTTGTCTTTCTGATAGTAATTTTAGCTGGGGTAAGGTGATATCTCATTGTGGTTTTCATGTTTAGTGATGGCAAGCATTCCTTCATGTTTAGTGATGGCAAGCAGTTTTTCATATACTGGCTATTTGCATGTATTTTTAAATAATGTCTATTTAGATCCTTTGCCCACTTTCCAATAGAATAGTTTGTTTTTGATATTGAGTTGTTTGAATTCCTTGTATATTCTGGATATTAGTTCCTTGTCAGCTGAATTTTTTTGGAAATATTTTCTCCCATTCAACAAGTTATTTCTTCACTTTGCCAATTGTTTCCTTTTGATGTGCAGAAGAATTTTAATCTAATATTTTCCCAGTTGTCTATTTTTTTACTTGGTTATCTGTGCTTTTGGGTCTTAGCCATAAACTCTTTGCATAGACCAATATCCTAGAGGGTTTCTCCTATATTTTCTTATAGTAGTTTTATAGTTTTGGGTCTTATATTTAAATCTTTAATTCATATTGAGTTACTTTTTTATATGGTAAGAGATCAGGGTCTTTTCATTCTTCTGCATATGGATATCTCATTTTTCCAGGACTGCTTATTGAAGAGGGTATACTTTCCTCTTTCTAAAAGGGAAGTATTGCATACTCCTCTTTAAGTATGTTCCTGGTGAGTTTTGTCAAAAATAAGTGGACTATGGAATTGTCTGGGTTATGTATTCTCTTTCATTGGTCTATGTGTCTGTTTTTATACCAATACCATGCTGATTTGGTTACTATAGCCTTATAATATCTTTGAAGTCAGGTAGTGTGATTCCTTCAGCTTTGTTTTGTTCAGGATTGCTTTGTTTATTCAGGCCCTTTCTCGGTTCCATAAAAATCTTAGGATTTTTTTTCTATATTTGTAAGAAATGTCACTGGTATTTTGATAGGGTTTGCATTGAATCTGGACATCCTTTGGGTAGTATGGTAATTTTAAAACTATAAATTATTCTGATTTATGAGCATGGGGTGTTCTATAGTTTGTATGTTTATCTCCTCCAAATCTCATGTTGAATTTTAATCCTCAATGTTGGAGGTGGACCTAATGGAAAGTGTTTTGGTCATGAAGGTGTATCTCTCATGAATAATTAATGCTCTCCCAGGAGAGGGTATGTGAGTGAGTTTTTACTCTACTAGTTCCTGGGAGAGGTGGTTGTTAAAGAAAAAATGAAAACAAGCAAACAAACGAAAAATGGCACATCCCCCTCTCTCATGCTTCCTTTCATGCCATGTGATCTCTGCACAAGCCAGCTCTCCTTCTCTTTCCCCTTTCCTTCTCCATGAATGGAATCATCTTAAGGCCCTTGGCAGATGCAGATTCTGGTGGTAAGCTTCTTGTATAGTCTATAGAACCATGATTCAAATAAATCTTTTATCTTTATAAGTAACACAGACTCAGGTGTTCCTTTATAGAAACACAAAGAAACTAAAGCAAGATGTCTTTCTATTTGTGTCTTTGTTAATTTCTTTCCTCAGTGTTTTGTAGTTTTCCCTTGTAGAGGTCTTTCTTAGTTAAATTTATTCCTAGGAATTTTATTTTTCATAAATTTTGTAAATTGGATGTTTTCAATTCATTTTTCAGATAATTATTGGTGTGTAGAATAGCTATTGATTTTATATGTTGATTTTCTATTCTGCAACTTTATTGAACTTCCTTATCAGATCTCAGAAGTTTTTTTTTTTATGGAGCCTTTAGGTTTTGCTAAATATGAGATCATTTCATCTGCAAAGACAGATTATTTGTCTTCCTCTTTTTCAATTTGGATACCTTTCATGTCTTTCCATGGTCTGATTGCTCTGACTAAGACTTCTAGTACTATGTTTAATAAGACTAGTGACAGTGGGATGGGCATCTTTGTCTAGTTTCAGTTCTTAGAGGTAAGATTTTCAGCTTTTCCTTGTTCAGTATTATGTTAGCTGTGGGTTTGTCATATATGGTCTTTATTATGTTGAGTTATGTTCCTTCTATGCCTCATTTGTTTCAAACTTATTATAATGAAGGGATATTAAATTTCATCAAATAATTTATCTGCATCTATTGAGATGATAATAAAATTTTCATCCTTCATTCTATTGATTTGATGCATCATGTTTATTGATTTTTATATGTAGAACCATCCTTGAATCCCTGGGATGAATCCCACTTCTTCTTGATGTATTATCTGTTTGGATGTGCTGTTGTGTTCAGTTTGCTAGTATTTTGTTGAGAATTTTTGCATCTATGTTAATCAGGGATAGTGGCCTGTAGTTTTATTTTTTTGTTGTGCTCTTGTTTGGTTTTGGTATTAGGGTAATGCTGACTTTAAAGAACAAATTAGAAAGAATTTCCTTCCTTTTCTAATTTTTGGAATGGTTTGAGGAGAATTGGTTTTAGTTCTTCTTTAGAAGTTTGGTAAAGTTTGGCAGCAAAGTCAAAAGGTCCTAGACTTTCTTTGTTGGGAGACTTTTTATTACTGATTCAGTCTCATTACCTACTATTGTCTGTTTAGTGTTTTTACTTCTTCCTGATTCAATCTTGGTAGGTTGTGTGGGTGCCAAGATTTTATTCATTTCTTCAAGGCTTTCCAGTTTCTTAGTGTGTAGTTGTTCATAGTAATATCTGACAATCCTTTGTATTTCTGTGGTATCAGTTGTAAGGATTTTTTTTTTATTCCGATTTTACTTCATCTTTTTTTTCTTGGTTAGTCTGGCTAGTGGTTTATTGGTTTTATCTTTTTAAAAAATCTACTTATTATTTTGTTGATTTTTTGATTTTCAGTCAATTTTATTTAGCTCTGCTCTGATTTTTCTTATGTATTTATTTCTACTAATTTTGTGTTTAGTTTGTTCTTACATTTCTAGTTCTTGAGGTGCATTGTTAGACCGTTTATTTAAAAATATTCTTATTTTGATATAGGCATTTATTTCTATAAAATTCCCCTCTTAGCACTGATTTTATTGTATCTTATAGGCTTTTGTATGTTGTGTTTTCACTTTCATTTGTTTAAGAATATTTATCATTTTCTTTCTAATTTCTTCATTGGCTCAGTGGTTCTTCAGGAGCATGCTTAATTTCCATGAATTTGTACAATTTCTAAAGTTCCTCTTGCTATTGACTCTTAGTTTTATTTCCTTGTGATCTAAGAAAATACTTGATATGATTGCTTTTTAAAATTTTTGTTGACTTGTTTTGTGATCTAACATATGGACTATCCTGGAGAATGTTTCATGTGCTGATGACAGGAATGTGTAGGCTGCAAGTGTTGGGTGAAATGTTCTATAAATGTCTGTTAGGCATATTTGGTCTGTTGTACAATGTAAATGCAATGTTTCTTTGTTGCTTTATGTCTAGATGATCTCTCTAATGCTAAGAGTGGGGTGTTAATGTCCTCAGCTATAACTGTATTGGAGTCTATCTCTCCCTTCCAATCTAATAATACTTGCTTTATATATCTGAATGTTCTGGTGTTGGGTGCATATATTTGCAATTGTTATATCTTCTTATTGAATTGATGTCTTTATCATTATATAGAGAATTTCTTTGTCTTTTTTTTTTACTGTTTCTGACTTAGATTCTATCTCACCTGACATCATTATAGCTACTTTTACTTGTTTTTGTTTTCCATTTGCTTGAAAAATTTATGTATTTAATTTTTAATATGTGTATTCTTAAAGGTGAAGTAAGTTGCTTGTAGGCATAATATAGCTAAGTGATGTTTTCTTATCCATTAAGCCAGTCTATATCTTTTAAGTGGAAAATATAATCTGTGTACATTCAAGGTTTCTATTCATATGTGAAGATTTGTTCCTTTCCTTTTGTTGATTGTTTTCTGGTTGTTCTGTATATTCTTTTTCCTTTCTGTATCTTTTTGTTGTTGTTGTTGTTTCTTTATGGTTTTGTGGTTTTCTACAGTGGTAATATTTGAGTTCTTTCTGTTTCTCATTGGTGTGTCTGCTCTGCCAGTTAGTTTTATACTTTCTTCTGTTTTCATGAGGGTAGATATCTCCCTTTTGATTCTACTTGTGGGACTTCTTTAGTAGTTCTTGTGGGGCTGATATTGTGCTAATTAATTCTGTCAGTTTTTGATTGTCTGGGAAAGTATGTCTTTTTATTTATAAAGAATTAACTTTACTGGTTATACTAATGTTAATAAAAAGCTGTTTTCCTTGAAACACTTTGAATATATTATCTCATTCTCTTCTGGCCTGCAAGATTTCTTGTAAAATTCACTGTTATTCTGATGGAGGTTCCCTAACATGTGACTAGATGGTTTTCTCTTGCTGTTTAAAGAATTCTTCTCATTTTCTTTAACTTTGGGACAGTTTCACTATAATGTGTTGGGGGATAAAAACTTTTTGAATTTTATCTACTTGGGGATCTCTGAACTTCCTGTATCTGGATGTTTAAATCTCTTGCTTAGACTTGAGAAATTTTCAGCTATTATATCATTTAATAGGTTTTTATGCCTTAAACTTATCTACACCTTGTGGGACACTCCAAATTCAGATATTTGATCACTTTTTGGTGTCCTGTATATCTTGCAGGCTTGTTGTATTTTCGTTTTTTTAAAAAATGTATTTATTGTACTTTAAATTCTGGGTACATGTGCAGATCGTGCAGGTTTGTTACATAGGTATACATGTGCCATGGTGGTGGTTTGCTGCATCTGAGGCCCCGCCATCTGCATTAGGTATTTCTCCTAATGCTATCCTTCTCCAATCCCCTTACCCTGTTATTCTCCCCAACCAGCCAAACCCCAGTGTGTGATGTTCCCTTCCCTGTGTCTGTGTGTTCTCATTGTTCAACACCCACTTATGAGTGAGAACATGTGGTGTTTAGCTTCTGTCCTTGTGTCAGTTTACTCAGAATGATGGTTTCCAGCTTCATCCATGTCCCTGCAAAAGACATGAACTCATCCTTTTTTTACAGCTGCATAGTATTCCGTGGTGTATACGTGCCACGTCTTTCTCTATCCAGTCTATCCTTGGTGTGCATTTGGGTTGGTTCCATGTCTTTGTTATTGTGAACAGTGCCACGATAAAATGTATGCATGCGTGTGTCTTTATAAATAGAAAGATTTATAATCCTTTAGGTATATACTCAGTCATGGGATTGCTGGGTCAAGTGGTATTTCTATTTCTGGGATCCTTGAGGAATCACCACACTGTCTTCCACAATGGTTGAATTAATTTGTACTCCCACCAACAGCGTAAAAGCCTTCCTATTTCCCCCACATCCTCTCCAGCATCTGTTGTCTCCTGATTTTTTTAATGATCATCATTTTAACTGGTGTGAGGTGGTATCTCAATGTGGTTTTGATTTGCATTTCTTTTTTTCTTTTTATTGATCAGACTAGATTATTTTGAAAGACCTATCTTCAAATTCTGAATTCTTCTGCTTGATTTTGGCTATCTTTGAAGTTCTCAGTTGTATTTTTTTATTTCGTTCATTGAATTCTTCAATTCTAAGATTTATATTTGGTGTTTTATTTATGGTTCAATAGAACCAAATGGTTCTTTTCTAATGATATCTATCTCTCTGGTGAATTTCCCATTTATATCCTGAATTGCTTTTCTGATTTTTGGTATTGTTTATCTGTTTTCTCCTGTATCTCAATGAGCTTCTTTAGTATCATAATTTTGAATTCTCTTCAGGCAATTAATAAATTTATTTTGTGCTGAAATCTGTTATTGGACAATTTTTGTATTCTGTTGGATGTATCATATCACTTTACTTTTCATGTCCTTGTGTCCTTTTGTTGATATCTGTGTATTAGATGTAATAGTCACTTTTTTTGATCAGCTTTTATTTTATTATTATTATTATTTTGTGACATAGTCTTACTCTGTTGCCCAGGCTGGAGTGCAGTGGTGTGATCTCAGCTCACTGACATCTCTGCTTTCTTGGTTCAAGTGATTTTCTCACCTCAGCCTCCCAAGTAGCTGACAACTACAGGCATGTGCCACCCTGCCCAGCTAATTTTTTAATTTATTTTTAGTAGAGATGGGATTTCACCATGTTGGTCAGGCTCGTCTCAAACTCCTGACCTCAAATGATCCACCTGCCTCAGCCTCCCAAAGTGGTGGGATTACAGGTGTGGACCCACACCGGATTGTATTGGCTTTTATAGGAGAAGAATTTCTTATAGATCTATCTGTGCTGTTGGTTAGGTAGGGCAGTTTAGTTTTGATTCTGGATTTGTGCAGTAGTGTAGCCTTCATATGATTTCTTTTACTGTAACCAGTGTCAGTGGTGTCTGTGATTTCCTCAGTGGGTTAGGCTAAAGTTGTTAATAGAGGTTATAGTCAAATTTTGCTGGAGATGAGACCCTGGGTAGGTCAGTCCTCAGATCCCAGGGATGGCAGCTGTGGACTGAGTATTCCATTTCTTGTTCATTTTGTAGCAGTGAGTGGGGTAGGTGGGTGAGTTGTAGGATCCTTGAGCAGCATTTTTGCTGTGGATTATGGTAGTAATGATGGCAGGACAATCGTTGGGCTTCCAGGTGGCACTTGGTGTTAGTGGTGGCTGTGATCGAATTGGTGGGCCTAAGCCCCCAGATGGTCGATGTGGGTGGAGCCAGCAATGTTAGTAATGGCAGGCTGGGCAGTTCTGTCTCCATAACTCCAGGAGGATTGCCCAAATGTCAGTGGTGGTGGATCAGGTGGTGGCAACGTTAGGCCTCTTGACAGCCTGGATGCCAGCAGCATGTTTTGTGAGCCTGTTGTAAGGCTCCCTCATTGTGTGCTTGGAGGAACAGGGTGTTCAACAGGGTGGGGCAATTCCTAGGTCTCCAGGTGATATGCTTGGGCACTGGAGGGGCAGTTCCAGGTGGTGCAGTGTTATTCTCAGGTCCCCCTGCTGTTTCACTTTCTTGATTATTCACAGTTGTGGATGCGATAGGGCAAGCCCTAGGCCTCCAAAAGGCATGCTAGGGCACTGGCAACAGCAGGTATTATTGAGCTGTCACATATGCCCTCTGTTGGTATGTGTGTGTGCTTGGGGCAACTGATGGGGCAAGACAGATTCCCAGGCCCCTGGGAAACATGATTGGACACTGAGAAAGCAGTGCCAGCCTGGATTGTCCTGTTTTCAGACTTCCTGGTGGTGTGCACAGATATAGGCTGTGGTGAGCAGGTCAGGGAGATCCCCAGGTCCCAGGCAGCTTGCTTGGGTGATGATGCCAGTAGCAGCAGTTGATGGGAACATACTGTCCTCAAAGGATGTGCAAGTGTGTAATGACCCTCCTGCTTGGAGGAAATGAGTTTGCTGTCTGTGGTAACTGCCTCAGATAGTGAGTTCATGCTCTGAAGAGCATGGGTGCCAGCCTCTTGCAGAAGCAGTAGCTATGGTGGCTCATGAGGACATCCTCTCTTCAGGGTGCACGCAAGTTCATAGCAATCCTACTGCTGAGGGGCGTGAGGTTGCTGTCAATGACGGTAGCCCCCAGTAGGTGGGTTTCAGGCTCTGAGGAGTTTGCACTTCCGTTCTTTTTGTCTTATGTGCAGCCTCTTTGGCGTGCCACCACCCTTTCACTGGTGTGCAGGACAACGTGTGGGCTAGAGTGCTGGGAACCCTGCTGCTCTGCTGGGCCTAACCAGTGTTTTACCATGTCAGCCCTGAGAGTGGACATGGGGGGGATGTCGGTGGGGCTCCAGGGCTAAGGAAATGCAGAGTCTTTGGGGTCCCAGAGCAGGATCCAGTCGGGTGGGGACCACTCTTTCAAAACGGTGCTATGCTGCAGCTGCCTAGGACTCAGGGGTTGTGTGACACCCAGTTTAAGCTCTTTCTCTGGAGTCATACTGCCACAGTGACTCCAGAGAGGTCCAGGACTCAGGACTCACAGGAGTTGAGGGATTCTCCCATAATTAGGATTACAGGAGTCTGCAATGAGAATACAAGCCACCGGCAATCTTTCATTTACCCTTACGCCACAACTGGAAACCCTCTCCGGGTTCCCTGCTGCTCCTGGCCAGGCTATTTTTGTTATTTTCTTTTCTCCTTTGGTACCTCAGGTATGTTCTGTCACTTCACTACTGAATTCTCACGTTTTTTTTTCTCATATGTTTGTTTAAAATGTGATTATCTACTTGCTATTTTGGCTCTTTTTGTAGGAGAAACCCAGTGTTCTGTGCCTCTAGTCATCCATGTTGAAAGCAGTAAGTAAAGTTTATTTTTCAATTGATATGTAAATATTATATATATTTATGGTGTATAGCCTGATGTTTTGATATACATATACATTGTGGAATGGGTAATACAAGCTATTTAATATATGCATTACCTCATGCAAATATTTTTTTCTGGTGGAAAACACTTAAATTATACCTCTTAGCAATTTTCAAGAATACAATATATTGTTATTAGCTGTAGTCACCATAACATACAATAGATCTCTTAAACTATTTCTTTTTCTAAATGAAAGCTTATGTCCTCTGACTAACATCTTCCCAATATCTTGATCCTTCAATGTCTGATAACCACCATTTTACTGTACATCTATGAATTTGACTTATTTATGAATTACACAAAATGAGATTTTGCAGTATTTGCCTTCTGTGCCTGGCTTATTTCAGTTAACAAAATGTCCACCTAGTTTATCTATGTTATCAAAATGAGAGGTTTGTCTTCTTTTTAAAATTTTTTCCTAAGCTTTTATACTATTTTAATGATGGCTAAGTGATACTAACAGTCTATACAAGAATTCCCTTTCTCTCACATTCTCCCCCAATACTTGTTATTATTTATTTATCTTTGTAATAACCATTCTGAGAGATTTGACTTGATAGTTTATCTTGTGATTTTAATTTACATTTTCTAATGACTAGTGATATTGAGCATGTTTAAAAAATTATTATATATAATTTAAATGGGAATATAAAATGTATATATACATATATGTGTATAAACATTATTGTGAGTACATAGTAGGTAAAATATATTTATGGGGTCCATGAGATGTTTTGATACAGGCATGCAATGCATAATAATCATACCATAGAAATAAAATATCCATTACCTCAAGTATGTATTCTTTGTGTTACAAACAATCCAATTATACTCTCTCAGCTATTTCAAAAGGTACAATTAAATTATTATTTACTATAGTTACTACACAACAGGGTAACTATAGTAAATAGCATTTACTATAGTAAATAAAATGCCTCACTAGCATATTTTATTGCATGACTTTTAAATTTAAGCCATTTTAAATTGAGGTGAGATGATATCCCACTGTAGTTGTGATTTGCATTTCTCTGATGATCCATGAGATCTTAGTACTTTTATATATATTTATTTGCCGTTTGAATGTTTTCTTTTTTTAAATTGCATTTTAGGTTTGGGGGTACATGTGAAGAACATGCAAGATTGTTGCATAGGTACACACATGGCAGTGTGATTTGCTGCCTTCCTCCCCCATCACCTATATCTAGCATCTCCCCCCCATGCTACCCCTCCCCAACTCCCCACCCCCTACTATCCCTCCCCCTTTTCCCCCCAACACACCCCACTGTGTGATACTCCCCTCCCTGTGTCCATGTGTTCCCATTGTTCAACACCCGCCTATGAGTGAGAACATGCGGTGTTTGATTTTCTGTTCTTGTGTCAGTTTGCTGAGAATGATGGTTTCCAGGCTCTCATCCATGTCCCTACAAAGGACACCAACTCATCGTTTTTGATGGCTGCATAATATTCCATGGTGTATATGTGCCACATTTTCCCTGTCCAGTCTATCAGCGATGGGCATTTGGGTTGGTTCCAGGTCTTTGCTATTGTAAACTGTGCTGCAATGAATATTCTTGTGCATGTGTCATTATAGTAGAACGATTTATAATCCTTTGGATATATACCCAGTAATGGGATTGCTGGATCAAATGGAATTTCTATTTCTAGGTCCTTTAGGAATCGCCACACTGTCTTCCACAATGGTTCCGAACTAATTTACACTCCCACCAACAGTGTAAAAGCGTTCCTATTTCTCCACATCCTCTCCAGCATCTGTTGTCTCCAGATTTTTAAATGATCGCCATTCTAACTGGTGTGAGATGGTATCTCAACGTAGTTTTGATTTGCATTTCTCTAATGACCAGTGATGATGAGCATTTTTTCATATGTTTGTTGGCTTCATGTATGTCTTCTTTGTAAAGTGTCTGTTCATATCCTTTACTCACTTTTGAATGGGCTTGTTTGTTTTTTTCTTGTAAATCTCTTTCAGTTCTTTGTAGATTCTGGATATCAGCCCTTTATCAGATGGGTACACTGCAAAATCTTTTCCCATTCTGTTGGTTGCCGATTCACTCTAATGACTGTTTCTTTTGCTGAGCAGAAGCTGTGGAGTTTGATTAGGTCCCATTTGTCTATTTTGGCTTTTGTTGCCAATGCTTTTGGTGTTTTGGTCATGAAATCCTTGCCTACGCTTATGTCCTAATGGCTTTGCCTAGGTTTTCTTCTAGGGTTTTTATGGTGTTAGGTCTTATGTTTAAGTCTTTAATCCATCTCGGAGTTAATTTTAGTGTAAGGTGTCAGGAAGGGGTTCAGTTTCTGCTGGCAGCACATGGCTAGCCAGTTTTCCCAACACCATTTATTAAACAGGGACTCCTCTCCCCATTGCTTATTTTTGTCAGGTTTGTCAAAGATCGGATGGTTGCAGATGTGTTGTGTTGCCTCCGAGGCCTCTGTTCTGTTCCATCGGTCTATATCTCTGTTTTGGTACCAGTACCATACTGTTTTGATTACTGTAGCCTTGTAGTATAGTTTGAAGTCTGGGAACGTGATGCCTCCCAGCTTTCTTCTTTTTGCTTAGAATTGACTTTGCTATGTGGGCTCTCTTTTGGTTCCATATAAAGTTTAAGGTAGTTTTTTCCAGTTTTGTGAAGAAGGTCATTGGTAGCTTGATGGGGATAGTGTTGAATCCTGTAAATTACTTTGGGCAGTATGGCCATTTTCACGGTATTGATTCTTCCTAGCCATGAACATGGAATGTTTCTCCATCTGTTTGTGTCCTCTCTTATCTCATTGAGCAGTGGTTTGTAGTTCTCCTCTAAGAGGTCCTTTACATTCCTTGTTAGTTGTATCCCTAGGTATTTTATTCTCTTTGTAGCAATTGTGAATGGCAGTTCATTCTTGATTTGGCTCTCTTTAAGTCTGTTATTGGTGTATAGGAATGCTTGTGATTTTTGCACATTGATTTTGTATCCTTGAGACTTTGCTGAAGTTGCTTATCAGTTTCAGGAGATTTTGGGCTGAGACGATGGGCTCTTCTAGATATACAATCATGCTCATCTGCAAATAGAGACAATTTGACTCCCTCTTTTCCTATTTGAATACCCTTTATTTCTTTTTCTTGCCTGATTGCTCTGGCTAGAATTTCCAGCACTATATTGAAAGGAGTGGTGAGAGAGGGCATCCTTGTCTAGTGCCAGATTTCAAAGGGAATGCTTCCAGTTTTTGCCCATTCAGTATGATATTGGCTGTTGGTTTGTCGTAAATAGCTTTTACTGTTTTAAGATAGGTTCCGTCAATACCTAGTTTATTGAGGATTTTTAGGATAAAGGGGTTGTTGAATTTTGTGAAGGCCTTCTCTGCATCAATTGAGATAATCATGCGATTTTTGTTTTTGGTTCTGTTTATGTGGTGATTATGTTTATGGACTTGTGTATGTTGAACTCAGCCTTGCATCCCTGGGATGAATTCTACTTGATCATGGTGAATAAGCTTTTTGATGTGCTGTTGCAATCGGTTTGCCAGTATTTTATTGAAGATTTTTGCATCTATGATCATTATGGATATTGGCCTAAAGTTTTCTTGCTGAGTCTCTGCCAGGTTTTGGTATCAGGATGATGTTGCGTCTCATAAAATGATTTCTGGAAGGATCCCCTCTCTTTGGATTGTTGGGAATAGTTTTCAGAAGGAATGGTACCAGCTCCTCTTTATATGTCTGGTAGAATTCGGCTGTGAATCCATCTGGACCTAAGCTTTTTTTGGGTAGTGGGCTCTTAATCGTACCTCAACTTCAGACCTTGTTATTGGTCTATTCAGGATTTTGACTTCTTCCTGGTTTAGGCTGGGGAGTATGCAAGTGTCCAGGAATTTATCCATTTCTTCCAGGTTTACTAGTTTATGTACATAGAGTTGTTTGTAATAATCTCTGATGATGGTTTGAATTTTTGTGGAATCTGTGGTGATATCCCATCTATCATTTTTTATTGCATCTATTTGATTATTCTCTTCTTTTTATTAATCTGGCTAGTGGTCTATTTTGTTGATCTTTTTCGAAAAACCAGCTCCTGGATTTATTAATTTTTTCAAGGGTTTTTTGTGTCTCTATCTCCTTCAGTTCTACTCTGATGTTAGTTATTTCTTGTCTTCTGCTAGGTTTTGAGATTTTTTTTGATCTTGCTCCTCTAGCTCTTTCAATTTTGACAATGGAGTGTCGATTTTAGATCTCTCCTTGCTTCTAATGTGGGCATTTATTGCTATATATTTTCCTCTAGAGACTGCTTTAAATGTTCTCAGAGATTCTGGTATGTTGTGTCTTCATTCTTACTGGTTTCAGAGAACATCTTTATTTCTGTCTTCATTTCATTCTTTATCCAGTCAACATTCAAGAGCCAGTTGTTCAGTTTCCATGAAGCTGTGCAGTTCTGAGTTAGTTTCTAAATTCTGAGTTCTAACTTGATTGCACTGTGGTCTGAGAGACTGTTTGTTATGATTTCCGTTCTATTGCATTTGCTGAGGAGTGATTTACTTCCAATTATGTGGTCAATTTTAGAGTAGGTGCCATGCGGTGCTGAGAAGAATGTATATTCTGTGGATTTGGGGTGGAGAGTTCTGTAAATGTCCATTAGGTTTGCTTGGTCCAGGTCTAGTTCAAGTCCTGGATATCCTTGTTAATTTTCTGTCTCATTGATCTGTCTAATATTGACAATGGGGTGTTAAAGTCTCCCACTATTATTGTGTGGAGTCTAAGTCTCTTTGTAAGTCATTAAGAACTTGCCTTATGTATCTGTAGGGTGCTCCTGTATTGAGTGTGTATATATTTAGGATCGTTAGCTCTTCTTGTTGCATTGATCCTTTTACCATTATGTAATGTCCTTCTTTGTCTCTTTTGATCTTTGTTGGTTTAAAGTCTATTTTATCAGAGATGAGAATTGCCACTACTGCTTTTTTGCTCTCCATTTGCTTGGTAAATCTTCCTCCATCCCTTTATTTTGAGTCTATGTGTATCCTTGCATGTGCGATGGGTTTTCTCTATATAGCACACCAATGGGTTTTGGGTTTTTATCCAATTTGCCAGTCTGTGTCTTTTTGATTGGGGCATTTAGCCCATTTACCTTAGGGTTCATATTGTTATGTGTGAAATTGATCCTGCCATTTTGATGCTAGCTGACTGTTTTGCCCGTTAGTTGATGCAGTTTCTTCATTGTGTTGATGCTCTTTACCATTTGGTATGTTTTTGAGTGGCTGGTACTGGTTGTTCCTTTCTATGTTTAGAGCCTCTTTCAGGAGCTCTTGTAAAGCAGGCCTGGTGGTGATTACATCTCTCAGTACTTGCTTGTTCACAAAGCATTTTATTTTTCCTTCACTCATGAAACTTAGTTTGGGGATGTGAAATTCTAGGTTGAAAGTTCTTTTCTTTAAGGATGTTGAATATTGGCCCCCACTCTCTTCTGGCTTGTAGGGTTTCTGCTGAGAGATCTTGCTGTGAGTCTGATGGGCTTCCCTTTGTGGGTAACCCGACCTTTCTCTCTGGTTTCCCTTAACATTTTCTCCTTCATTTCAACCCTGGTGAATCTGACGATTATGAGCCTTGGGGTTGCTCTCTTGAGGAATATGTTTGTGGTGTTCTCTGTATTTCCTGGACTTGAATGTTGCCCTGACTTGTTAGGTTGGGAAAGTTTTCCTGGATAATATCCTGAAGAGTATTTTCCAGCTTGGATTCATTCTCTCCGTCACATTCAGGTACACCTATCAAACGTAGATTAGGTGTTTTCACATAGTCCCGTATTTCTTGGAGACTTTATTCATTCCTTTTTACCCTTTTTTCTCTAATCTTGTCTTCTCATTTTATTTCATTGAGTTGATCTTCTACCTCTGATATCCTTTCTTCTGCTTGGTCAGTTTGGCTGTTGAAACTTGTGTATGCTTCATGAAGTTCTCATGTTGTGTTTTTCAGTCCATCAATTCACTTATATTCCTCTCTAAGTTGGTTATTCTCATTAGCATTTCGTCAAATCTTTTTTTCAATGTTCTTAGTTTCTTTGCATTGGGTTAGAACATGTTCTTTTAGCTCACAGAAATTTCTTATTACCCACCTTCTGAAGCCTGATTCTGTCAATTCATCACATTCATTGTCCATCCAGCCTTGTTCCCTTGCTGGTGAGGAGTTGTGATTTCTTGTTGGAGGAGAGGCGTTCTGGTTTCAGGTGTTTTCATCCTTTTTGCACTGGTTTCTTCTAATCTTTGTGGATTTATCCACCTGTCATCTTTGTAGTTGTTGACTTTCGGATTGTGTCTCTGAGTGGACGTTCAGTTTGTTGATGATGAAGTTATTTATTTCTGTTTCTTAGTTTTCCTTCTAACAGTCTGGCCCCTCTGCTGTAGGACTGCTGAGGTCCACTCCAGGCCCTGCTTGCCTGGGGATCACCTGCAGCAGCTGCAGAACAGTAAGGGTTGCTGCCAGCTTCTCCTTCTGCTATCTTTGTCCCAGAAGGATACCTGCCAAATGTCAGTCTGAGCTCTCCTTTATGAGGTGACTCTTTGGATATATGGGGGTCAGGGAGCTGCTTGAGGAGCCAGTCTGTCCTTTATAGGAGCTCAAGTGCTGAGCTGTGAGCTCCGTTTTTCATTCAGAGCTGCTGGGCCGGTACGTTTAAGTCCGATGCAGCAGAACTCATAAATCCCTTTTTTTCCCAGGTGCTCTGTCCTGGGGGAGTTTGTGCTTTATTTATGAGTTTCTGTTGGGCTGCTGCCTTTATTCAGGGGCTGCCCTGCCCAGCGAGTAGGCAGCCTAGTCACTGTCTGCCTGCAGAGGCTTTGCTGAGCTGCTGTGGGCTCCACCCAGTTGCCATGTGAAGTTCCCTGCAGTCCTGTTTATATGGGTGTAGTTAGAACTGCCTCGGCAATGGCGGCACACCTCTATAATGGCGGACTCTCTCTGTAATGGTGGGCTGCCTCTACAATGGCAGGCTGCCTCAGCAATGGCAAACTATCTCCGTAGTGGTGGACTGCCTCGGTAATGGTGGACACCCCTCCCCCACAGAGCTGGACTGTCCCAGGTTCAGCTGTGCTTGCTGTGAAACTCTCAATCCAGAGCGTTTCCAATTGCTGTTTATTTGTGAGGGTTGGACCAGCCAAGCCTGATCACCTGGCTCCCTGCCTCAGAGCCTTTTTTTAGTTGAACGGTCAACTGTCTCACAGGTGTTTCAGTCACCTGTTGAAAAGGCACCAGGATCTGTGTGATTGCATGTGTGGTGACCTACCGTGCCGGTTGAAACAGTGGCACTGAGATTCATGGCGCTTTTTTGCCTGGAAATCTCCTGGCCTGGCTCCCTGTTTCAGTCCCCTTTTTAATCAGATGAATGGGTGACTGTGCCTTCCCGGGGCTCCAATCACCAGGTGAAATGGCACCCGGACCCGTGTATTTTGTATGGAGAACTGCTGCACCGGGCTGCCGGCAAACAGCTGTGCCGGCGAAAACAGCTGCACCAGCCAAACCAGCCGTGCTGGCGACCCATGGGGCTCCTCTGCCTGGGAATCTCCTTGTCTGTGGGCAATAAAAATCCACCTGGAAATGCGGCTTCCCCTCACCCTCTGGGCTTTCACTGTGAGCTGCAATCCTGAGCTGCTCCTAATCGGCCATCTTGGATCCCTCCTGTATGTTTTCTTTTGAGAAATGTCTATTCAGTTTTTTTGCCCATTTCTCAATCAGATTATTAGTTTTTTTTTCCTATAGAGTTGTTTGATTTCCTTACATATTTAGGATATTAATCTCTTGTCAGATGAGTAGTTTGCAAATATTTCTTCCCAATCTTTGTGTTGTTTATTCACTTTGTTGATTGTTTCCTTTGCTGTGCAGAAGATTTTAACTTGATGTGATCCCATTTGTCCAATTTGCTTTGGTTTCCTGCCCTTGGGGGATATTACTTAAGAAATGATTGTCCAGACCAAGTATAGTTACTGCACAATAGGGTAACTATAGTAAATAATAATTTAATTGTACCTTTTAAATCTATTTTTTTGGTAACATAGATAAACTTGGTGGACATTTTGTTATAATTGGACAAATCTATCATTTTGATAACATAGATAAACTTGGTGGACATTTAAACCTATCATTTTGATAACGTAGATAAACTTTATGGACATTTTGTTAACTCCTAGGTATCATTCACTCTTTTCAACTAATTTTTTTGTACTCACTAACCATCCCCACCTCCTTCCAGCCCCCCCCACTACTGTTATCCATGTCTAGTAACCATCCTTCTTTTGTCTATCTCCATGCATTCAGTTGTTTTGATTTTCAGATCCCACAAATAATTAAAAACATGTGATGTCTTTCTTTCTGTACCTGGCTAGTTCCACTTAACATAATGACCTCCAGTTCAATCAATGTTGTTGCAAATGATGGGATCCCATTCTTTTTTGTGACTGGATAATACTCTATTGTGTATACATACCATATTTTCTTTATCCATTCATCTTTTCGATGTATACTTAGGTTGCTTCCAAATCTTGGGTATTGTAAACAGTGCTGAAACAAACATGGGAGGAGTCCAGATATCTTTTGATATACTGATTTTCTTTCTTATGAGTATATATCCTGCAGTGGGATAGCTGGATCATATTGTAGCCTTATTTTTAATTTTCTGAAGAACCTTCAAACTACTCTTCATAGTGGTCATACTAATTTACAGTAGTTGCAAAGCCCTACACTCCTCCACTCTACCAGTTGAGCTATCAAAAGGCATATACTAATTTACATTGCCACCAAGAGTGTACAAGGGTTCCCATTCCTGCACATCCTCACCAGCATATTTTATTGCATGATTTTTAAATTTAAGCCATTTTAACTGGGGTGAGATGATATCCCACTGTAGTTGTGATTTGCATTTCTCTGATGATCCATGAGTTTGAGCACTTATATATATATTTATTTGCCATTTGCATGTTTTCTTTTGAGAAATGTCTATTCAAATTTTTTGCCCATTTCTCAATCAGATTATTAGGTTTTTTTTTCCTATAGAGTTGTTTGATTTCCTTACATATTTAGGTTATTAATCTCCTGTCAGATGAGTAGTTTTCAAATATTTCTTCCCAATCTTTGGGTTGTTTATTCACTTTGTTGATTGTTTCCTTTGCTGTGCGGAAGCTTTTAACTCTGATGTGATCCCATTTGTCCATTTTTGCTTTGGTTTCCTGTCCTTGGGGGGATATTACTTAAGAAATGATTGCCCAGACCAACACCATGGAGATTTTCTCCAATGTGTTCTTGTAGTAGTTTTATATTTTGAGGTCTTAGATTTAAGTCTTTAATACATTTTGATTTGATCTTGTGTATACGACTAGAAATAAGGGCTCATTTCATTCTTCTACATGTGGATATCCAGTTTTCCTAGCAGCGTTTATTGAATATACTGTCTTTTCCCCAGTATATGTTCTCGAAATCTTTGTCAAAAATGAGTTCACTTTGGATGTATGAATTTGTTTGTTGGTTCTCTATTCTGCTCCACTGGTCTATGTTTCTGTTTTTATGCTGTTACCATGTTGTTTTGGTTACTATAGCTGGTAGTATAATTTGAAGTCAGGTAATGTGATTCTTGCAGTTTTGCTCATTTTGCTTAGAATAGCTTTGGCTCTTCTGGGTCCATTTTAGAATTGCTTTTTTTTATTTCTGTGAGAATGTCATTGGTATTTTGACAGGATGGCATTGTATGTGTAGATTGCTTTGGGTAGTGTGGACATTTTAACAATATTAATTATTCCAATCAATAAACATGAAATATTCTTCTATTTTTAGTGTCCTCTTTGATTTTTTAATCTATGTTTGATAGTTTTCATTATAGCAATTTTTGAATTATTTGCTTAATTCCTAGGCATTTTATTTTATTTGTGGCTATTATAAATGGGATTACTTTTTAATTTCTTTTTTAGATTTTTTACTATTGGCATGTAGAAATGCTACAGATTTTTGTATGTTAATTTTGTATCCTCCAACTTTACTAAAATTGTTTATAAGTTCTAATAATTGTTTTGGTAGAATCTTTGAGTTTT